>JAKSZP010003298.1:0-44270 GCA_022478985.1 Massospora cicadina
CCACCAGAGATAATAGCAGACTTAGGGCATACCCTTGATGAGTGATGGATGGTTGTTGCCTAGAATATGCAAGTATCAACCTCAAGCCAGCGTGTTCTACAACTCCCCATTTATCATAAAATACACTGAAGCATACCTCATAAAAATAGGGACATATGCTTAAAAATATGCACCTATTCTGTTAGATTATGAACGAACCCCTGGAAGGGGAAAATTACTAACCTTATTGAGAAGAAAATCCCTGAACAAATGTAAAAAAAATCCCTCAGATGCAACATTATAAGAACCTCAAGCGTTCAAAATAACCTCTGAGGGAATGAGAGTGAAAATTCTGACACTAAAAAAAGTTACTGGAATCTCTAAGTTGAAGCATCAGATAGTCATCTGCTGTATCCAATTCTGGAGGCCCCAGCAAGCAACAGAAGACTTGAGAAAATAGAAATGGGAAAATTTTGATGCCCTTGGGAATATTCAGGCTACTCTGTTGTCATAGAGTTACAAGTCCGCCACCTATTTTACAATATAAAACCCAGTGATTTTTACTACAGTAGAGTGCTGGATTATTTTATATTTTTTAATAAAGCCTTAATTTACAAAAACTGGTTAGACTAATTTTTTATTTTATTAAGTTTAAAATCTTCTGTCTCCCTAAAAAAATCACAATGATCAATGGTAGGTTCCCACTCACTGCTTTCTGTGATGGCAGTTAACATTTCCTTGGTGGCTTTGGTACTTGTCTCACTCAAAGGAGGAAATCAAGGGACCCGCCCTGAGGAACTGGCCATACAACCCCCACCCAAGGATATGTGAGCAATGATCCCTACCCTGATCAACAAGTTAATCTGATTAAAATGACTTATAATGCCAAAGAACTAATTGAAGGGAATATTGAAATGGAGCGGAACTCTGATAACTCCAACTGATTCAAAAAAACAATTTTCCAACCACCCCTCACTACAAAGTGCACTTGCAGATCAGCCCTGAATTCAAACCCAACTTAAAATTGACATGGGCTCCCCTATCTGAACCATTTGGTTCCCCTACAGCTTGGGAGGCTTGGACAAAGTTGTTTCCAGTTCTCAGCTTAATAGTTGGATAGGATTAATATTTATCAATAAATATTTTCTGTACCCTTCCACCAGTGAATCTTACTCACATTCTCTGAACAGTGATGCTGTGCAGAATATGGATGCTATCATGGATATTGGAATATCCCTCATGGAAGCCAAGTCATTTCTTGGCATACCATATGTCTGGCACACTTAATGATTGCTATATTAGCTGATATCAATGGCAAATGTTTCATGTTATACTAATATAAAAATAAATAGGTGGTGTAACAAAGGGTTAGATAGTATTATGATATTTAGTATAAATCTGCTCAAACTGTTTGAGTTATTTTTATTTTTATCATAATATTAACACTTGATTTTATTTTCTGAATTATCTTAGGAGGCAAGTATAAAGCTTGCTTCTAACACTCAGTAAAACTAAAAGCTTTTAGGCTTTTTTGTAAGTTTATTTGAATCTAAGAACATCCCTTGCTCTAGGAATTTATCTAAATTACCAGGATGCTTGAAAACCCTCGCTGGCCCACCAGCAGCCCGGAATTCCGGGACATTCCAGCCGCCGTTTTAGCGAGTCGTCACGAAATATCTAGGAATTAGCCATTTTCGCGACAGTGTAACGGAATTAGTAAAATCTTCCTCCTAAAGGGCTTCGTATTATCAAAACAAAGATATCCATAAACAACCCATGAAAATAACCCCTCTACGAAATTAACTGAACTTACATTACTAGCATTATAGGTTAAATAGGGGAATTTGACATAATACTGAATAAATAAAGGAGTTGTGGTTTAGCTTTAATTTAGACTAAGTAATCCTAAAAAGAGGCTATTATTTGGTATAATAAGAATGTAGGATAGAAAGTTAGCTTATTATTAAATCAAATATAATTTGTACTAATTGGATCAAACTTTGGATAATCAAACTAATAATATTTATTATGGTTAGTACAGAATACATCACACCCCTGTTTAAGAGGAATGGGTTTTTAAGGAGTACTTAATAGAAACTAAGTATAAAAGGCATTTTAGTCAGAGTAACTAGTAAATAATATCAATAATGCAATCTCTTATCATCTTCGCCCTTGCTGCCATTGCTCAGGCTGAGTACATGCGATGCTACATCAGCGGTGAGTTCAGTTATGAGCACACCAAGCTTGGTTGCAACAGAGCCGACCTGCCCTTTAACGGATTTGCATGCTGGGCTCGTAAAACATCTGACTTCCTCACCCGAGACTGTGACTACTTTGCTCCTCGCTTCTGTCCCAAAACTGTCGGAAAGTATTACTCTTGCCATAAGAATTAATGTTTCGTTATTGTCTTACGATATAATAAATTATATTTTTATTTTTACTTGCTTTTATTTAACTCACCTTGTTATTTGTCCTAGAATCTTGCATCCTTCATTTAACACACTTACTGATATAACATATTAAAGAAATTTTGCACAGTTACTAAGGTTGGATGACAAAACAATAGTCTACTGTAATTTTTTATAATTTTCATAGTAAAATAAAAGTTTTATATGTAAGAAGTGAAAATTTTATGTTAAAACGTTTTCCCTTACTCGCTGTGGTATCTGTAGTGGAATCTTACAATTGATTTTTAACTACCTTCCAGACTATTTAGAGCTTTGAAATTTGGCACACTTATGTATCTCTGATGACAATACAATAAGCCATTAAAAATTGGGAAATTATGACTTTTGTCAAACAATGTTTTTAAAACGTTAAAAAATTTACTCATAATCTTATGATAGTATATTGTTACGACTGAGCAGTTTGATATTCAGTTGATTTGATAATTTAAATGATTTTGCCAAACAGTTAGTGGTCATTTGGCTAATTATCAAATTAACTATTTTAGTAACTAGTAAGTGATTGGCTGATTTGATAGTTTAAATAGATTTTCCAAGCGGTGGGTGGTTTTAAGTTGATTCAATAGGTCCATTTGATTTTGGATGAATGGTTAGTAGTTTTTGGCTGGTTTAATAGTTTTGGTTACTTCTAAACTTATTGATTGCCATCTACCAATATATAAACCAATATAAATAATATTATCCGTTTATGGTCGGCTTAACTCGAATAAATAAAGATTATTATGGGTATATTCCAATCTCCCAAACTACGGAATTAATTTCAATCAACCGTAGCACAAATATTCTATGCAACAAGGAAACAACCTTAAGCAAGTTTTTTATATTATGATAGATAAATAAATTTTATTTAAAACAATAGTTTTACTTAGAGTGTGTTTCGCAAAAATGGATTATACAGTAGATAATTACAGAAGGTATGAAATGGATCTATCTGTAGGGATAGCACTTTAGCCTGATTTGGGTTAGTTAACTAACTTGGCATAAAAGAGGATTTAATTCGCCTGTATAATATCTGCTTTAGGACTTAGCTTTGTGCTTCCGGAGTTAAAGATGATCAAATAAAAGATCTAATCTTTAGATTTTAAGAATTTACTATTTACTTTTCTAATTGAGTGGATTGTAATATCTGTGAGTGCGATGCTTGAGCTGATAATGATATTAGTTTACTATTTATAATAAGGCAGTTATAATTATATTGTAATATTCAATGAGTGGTTAACCCACGCCTGAATTAAAATACTAATTGGAGTGGAAACAAACCAAGTCGCTGTTTCGAATTTGTCATAAATTGTAACGCTTGTTTGTATTTTACTAATTTATATCAATAGCTAATTGCAATTGTGTATACTCATTATTATAATTAATTTACCCATAAAGGTTTAAGACGGTATAACTTAAATAAAACTTAAGTCAGACTAAATATGATTTTATTATACCGTAAGATAGTGACGTAATGAATTAATTCTTATTGCAAGAGTAATACATTCCTTTAGTTTTAGGACAGAAGCGTGGTGCAAAGTAGTCGCAGTCTTGGGTGTGGGGGCCAGCTGTTTTACGAGCCCAGCATGCAAATCCATTGAAGGGCAGGTCGGCTCTGATGCAACCAAGCTTGGTGTGCTCATAACTGAACTCACCGCTGATGTAGCATCGCATGTACTCAGCCTGAGCAATGGCAGCGAAGGCGAAGAGGATAAGAGATTGCATTATTGATCTTATTTGCTTGTTATTCTGCCTTGAATGCTTTTTATACTTAGATTCTATCAAGTACTCCTAAAAACCATCATCCACTTAAATATGGGACTGATGTATCATGTACTAACTATAATAAATAAAAGCATCAGTTCAACTGTACAAAGTTTAATCCAAATTTGTACAAACTATAACTAATTTTAAAAGGAAGCTAACTATCTATCCTACATACTTATTGTACCAAGGAATGAGTCACTTTTTAGGGTTAATTCTCTTTATTAAGACCAAACCACAATTACTTTCTTTATTAAGTATTATTGCAACTTCCCCTAATCAACCTATAATGTTAGTAATGTAAGTTTAGCTAAATCCGTAAATGGTTATTTGCTGGGGTTAGTTACGGATGTCTGAGTTGATGGTACGAAACCTCTTAGGAAAGTGATTTGGTATTTGCATGGGTTATTTATGGATATCTTTGTGTTGAATTAAAAAGCCGTTAGGAGGGAGATTTTACTAATTTCGTTGCACGTAGAGAGCAATCACAATAACTTGTGGTTCAGGTAGTCACGAATGCCAACCCAACAGAAACTTCACATGCCTCATATGCTATAGGTCGAGAAATGCTATCTTTTTTTAGTACTAGATGGTTTTTTTAGTACTAGATGGTGAGAAATGCTATCTTTTATTTTCATATAATATTTACTTAAACCTA
The DNA here is from genome assembly GCA_022478985.1 of Massospora cicadina. NCBI lineage: Eukaryota > Fungi > Entomophthoromycota > Entomophthoromycetes > Entomophthorales > Entomophthoraceae > Massospora > Massospora cicadina. The sequence goes on from JAKSZP010003298.1 coordinate 4,846, forward strand.
AAACCTAAAACTCTATGGGTAGAGCACAAAATAATTAAAATATTTATACCTTGTTATAAAAACGTTTTTATAATTTACAAGCTGATGAATTTTAAGTTTGGTTAAAGTCTTATTTTACCAACCTTAAGTTTATAACTGCATAGAAAGGCATAACCTTGTCCAAATTGGATTAATTTCTACAAATAGAACATCATTATAAATTTCTAGTCTTCCTTTATAATCAAAATTCTACGTAATAAATACAATATCAATTGAATTTTAACAGCAGCTAAGTCAGTGCTGACACAATCTATGCTTGCATAGATGTTATTGTAGATGAGAATAGAACTAAGACCCTAAAAGATAATAAACTTGTGCATCAAGTTAATATTTTACCTAGCTATAAAGAGAAAATTAAACCTATTTATGTAAAAATCTTGGAGCAATTAGAAAAAATCACTAAGATCATAAAATTAAGACTCCAATAAGTATGCAAATAACCAGTTTTTATAGAATTATAGAAGACATTAAGTTGATTTTAGTTGCTTAAAGTGATAACAGTGGTAGAGTGGTTAGCCTGACAGGGCAATTCCTGCTTCCAATCTAGTGCAGTTTTTTCAACACATATTCAAAACCTGTACTGGCAATAAAAAATATCAGTATGGTATATTTGTCCCAAGGAAAATCTGCCTCAATAACTTTTAAAGTGATATTAATGGATTTATTATAGCCCTTGACAAGAGATATAGAACTGTCATGCCAATAATGGAGTGTGCTGATAATAAGGCTGACCTAGAATTTAGGGTGAGTGACTACCCAGAAGACCAGCCAGAATACTTCTGGTAGAGCCTAATATTATGGGATAGAAAAGTAATAGGGCAATCATGAGCACTAGCCAAAGACTCCCTGAATAGGCAATTATAGTTACTAAATGTCTGGGAGACTGCTTAATTTCACAAGTAAAATTTGATTTTTTAAGGATCAATTTTATTGGAACTATAGTGTGGAAAGGGAAAAAATAGAGCAATAGTAGAACCTGTTGGGGTCTGGTGCCTTATAAGCTCACAAGAAAATAGGGAAAAAACAATATCATCACCATCAGGAATAATTAAACAATTCAACTATGATGGATTAACATCTTTGAGTTTTTATGTGCCTGTTAGGGCACCCTTTGCAGGCAACTTTGAGGGATGAAACCCAGGGTACTGGCCCATGCCACACTGGGGCTTCATAAATCTAAGCACCACTGAAGTGGACTTAACTGCGGGTTGGATCACACCACCCCAAAACTAACATATTCCTCACTGTTTGGTATACTGGGCAGCAAAGGCTACCCAGCCAGTTCAGAGATATGTCTCCCATTCCTTACTGCGAGGAATGAGACCAGACTGACCCCCAAGTTGGACTTACTTGAGGAAAGAGGATTGTCATAGCTTTCTACAGCTATTTCTAGCCATCACTTAACTATGGCCAGGGAGCTGGTTGCCTGGATTCCTTTTGAAGGGAAGCAACGCTGGCTTCTGGCAAGCCATAGACCATACATTACCTCCTCCCATATCGTGCACCAGACCCTGAACCCCTCCTTGTCTGCAAGCAGACTTGGTGGAGCATACGCAGTCAGGATCTCTGGCCATGCGAGATGGCCAGAGGATAACTTACACCCTGGTTGGTATGCTTCATACCATAGAAGAGCACTACTCCACACAGCATCCGCTGCTGGACACTCTGTGAAGTTTTTCTTTGCCATCTCCTCCCCTCTACATACCTTACAGGCCTACAAAAGGTCATCCTTCTTATGCTTAATCCACTTACGCAGATTCGCCCCAGTGACCAAGATGTTGCTGTAAAGTTGGAAGAGAAAGTTTTGAGCTGTATAGACCAGCATTCCTTAACCCTCCTCCCCCACATGTCCATCAGGCCAAGTCAAATTTTGCAAGTGATCTGGGACAAGTACGTTGAGCAAAGCTCCCTGTCTTGTAACTTCTGGAACCTGGCAGTTGTGAAATCAGAGAGGAGACACCGCTACCCCCCACCTTGAGCCAGTTCAAAGGACAAAGAGGCCTTCCCATCTGGGGTATCTCCAGCATTCTCTTCCTCTCAGGAACACCCGCCAATCCTGCCTTCCACAACCTTCTGAACAGAATTCCCCAGCCTCTAATGCAGCCAGAGAAGGAATTGCTTCCCTCCAGCAAGAAGGCAGTTCAGTTGCTTCCACAACATCCCATGCCTTCCTTACCAGCACCTTGGAGGCACTGGCAACATTATTAGCTGCTTCCACCCTAAGCACTCTTCAGCCATTGCCATCAAGGAGGTCCCCCCAGTGAACCGCCCCAATAAAGTGCTTGAAGGCCTTGTGCAGACGAGGTTCCATCTCCAGTCCCCAAGCACCTCCCCAAAGGGGAATCGCCTGATTCTTTTGATGGTCCACTCTCCACCCTCCAATCTTCCCTTGCTGCTCGCCCAAGCTCTAAAGTAATCCCACCAGTATCCTGATAGGTTCCCCGCGCTTGGAATGGCCCCTTGATTGATGCCCCAAATAAAACCAAGATCCTTGCTCAAATAGTCCTTGCAGGCCTTAGAGAGGTAGTCCTCCAGTATTAAAGCCCAACAGATGTATTTTCCCTCCAGAGTGACACGTGTGATCCATTTCAGCTGCATTGCTTTGATCATACTCCTGAAGTTAATCAGACCGATGCCCCCCTTCTTCACCTCCTGACACAAGTCAGAGAAACTGGTTTTTGACACTCGCCCTCGCCAAATAAATTGGATGATTGAACTCTGTATTCTTCTGATGGAAGATGCCAGCGGTGGAACAAATCGGGCAATGTACCATAGTCTGGAAAGAATGAAAGTGTTCATGACAATGGCCCTGCCCCAATAAGATAAGTTGAGCCATTGCCACTTCCAAGCTACTTTTTAAAGGTCCGCTTCAAGTTTGAGCCAGATTTTGTGCAGCGACACCCGCCCAGGGATGGGACACTAAAGGTAAAGAAACTCCTCCCTTGCCATCCAGGGGATTGAGCTCTTTGGTGCCACACCCAACGTTGCCGTTCTGCTAATGGGCTAAGCCCTGGATTTCTAAAGATTGACCTTTGCGTTGCTTGCATTCTGGTACATCTTCAGAATGTTCATCACCATCTTCTACTCCTCCAATGAAGCATAAATCTACATATCATCTGCAAACATTGAATGAGAGTACTTCTCATAGTTGATGGTAAGTTTCCTCCATTCCAACTTTCTGAGAGCCACTTAAAGGGTCTCTATTGCAAGAACAAACAACAAGGAAGATAGAGGGTCTCCCTGACGCACGCCCCTACACACCTTAAAAGGGTGGGAGAGGACCCATTGATATTGACAACTGATGAGGCTTCCCCATAAATCGCTTTAAGCAGTCTCAACAATTCCCCTTAATTCCAACCCTACTTAACACTTCCCAAAGAAACTCATGATTCACCCAATCATACGCCTTCTATTGATCAAGAAACAGTAGCCACCCCCTCTGGTCATACTGTTTACTTGCCCACTCTTCTATCAGGTGAAGCAGCATCAAAGTGTTAGTAATTGAACGTCCCAGGATAAGCCCATTCTGCTATTTCCCAACAATGTCCTCCAAAACCCCCTTTAGTCAATTGGTTAGGATCTTCATTAAGATCTTATAGTCAACTCTGAACAGAGTCAAAGGCCGATAGCTCCCCATGGGGGAGGGATCACTCTTCTTATACAACAGCAACACCACACCTACTGAAAATGCCGGCTCAATTGTACCAGAGGCTAGGAGTTGATTGTAAAACTCAGCAAGCATCTCAGACATTTCTACCTGAAATAATTTGTAGAGCTCCAAGATCAACCCATTTTCCCCAGAAGCCTTGACATTCTTGCCTTTGCAGATGGCGTCCAACACATCTGAATTGCGGATCTTGCTAGATAGGTGCAGCTGAGTCTCCTTTGGCAGTACCCCAGTCCACTTGTGAGTACTTTGAATGCCTCCAGGTCATTCTAAGAGGGGCCATAAAGGTCCTCATAGTAGTATTAGCCATATCAGACATGTGAGATGCATCTTCACCTCAACTCCCTCATCACAAAGTGACAAGATCCTTGCTGAGGGTCTGAATGCACCTACTGCCTTGCAGAGTAGGGCCACATTGCTGTTAGAATCCTCATCCCATCTAGACTTTCTTTTTTGAGGCAATCCACCATGAAGGCTCCCATTGATTTTGCATACAATTCAGTCTTGGCCATGTAGGCAGATGCCCCCATGACCGCAGCCTGCTTGCAGGTACTCTCAAAGCTCCTCTCCAAGGGTTTATACCTCAAATGCATGGCCCCTAGCTGCCTCCCAAAGATTTCACAGGTCATCTTGAGATCAGCCTTCATCTGCAACCATTTACTGGCACATATGGCTTCCCTACAATCTGGCTTTTCAACCACCTCACCTTCTTCTTTATGATATCCTGAAGTGAAATCCACTTCAGGAGTTCAGGGTTCAGTCTCCAGATCCCTTTCCCCGCAGAAGCAACCCAAGGGTCACTGATCTGTAGTTCAAGGGGCCTGTGGTATGAAGCACATGGATCATGATTCTGAAGGATCAACTTGTAGCGACTCAGGAGAGGCTGGAACACTGACACAAGGTCAATGCGGGAGAAATGATCTCCCTGGATGTGAGTTCACCCAGTCTCCCCCTCCCCACCATGGCCCTCTCTCCACACATCCAGTAGGCCAAGAATAATCATTAAACTGGACAACTCATGAGCTCCAGGATCAGAACTCCAGTTGCCTGAAGCCCCACCCCTGTCATCCCTAAAGCAGACACAGTTCATGTCTCCCCCAGCAATACTGACCCCCTAATGCCTTCTTTCTGGATCCTCAGGCTGACCTTCTGGAAGAAGGCCTTCTGTTCAGATCTAGAATTGGGTGCGTAAATGCCAATAAACCAAATTGATTCCACTACAAACAGTGACATTACTGCCACTGCTTGTCCAGGAACCAATACCCTTTTATCCAACACCATGACCTTGTCCACCCACCAGACAAAATACCCCCCTTGGTTTCTCCCCCTCCCTCTTTCCCTCCCATAAGGGCGAGTCTGAGTTTGGTTGATTCACCAAGTGAGAGTAAATTGATTTCTTCAGAGGAAACTGGAAAGCCCAGCCCTCTTCCACCCCAAGTTTGGACTTAGTCTCAGTGAGGAAGCCAATATCTATCCCGAGTTGTTGCAATTAGATTTCACCTGCTGCCGCTGCTTGAGTCCATTCAGACCCCACGCTTTAGCAAATTCAACCCTGATTGCCATAGGTTCAAAAATGAAGAGTCTTCGGTGTCAGGATCTGGGGGTCCCCATCCTCTTCCACCTCAGCTGTTTTAGCGGGACCACGTTTCTTCCTCCCCTTTCCAGTACTAGACTGGGCAGGGGGTGGAGGCTGCTCAGTTACAGCAGCCTCCGGAATCTTAACATTGTCAGGTTCCTTGATAGACCCCTCCTCTTCAGTTGGAGGCATTGGGTTAGAAGGCATTGGCCCACTAATGCTAGCAGGCAACACCTCCCTCACCTCCTCCTCTTCCCCTATGGGCCTCGTGCGCTCTGTCCCACCCACATCACTAATAGTCGCCCGCCTCTTACGTGACTGAGTGATGGGGAGAACCCCATCTGTTTGGGAAGCAGACGTTTCCAAAATGTCCTTTGCAGATTGGAATAAAGCGCCACTTAGCTCAATTTGGAGTCTAATGGCTTCCCGCGCCTTCCTGGTCCACTTCAACTCCTTGTTACCCTTTCTGGCGCCTTTCAGCTCCTTGGTCACCGCCTCTGAAGTGTTATCAGCCGCTGTTTCCTCCCTTGCTTTGGATGACAACTCAGTCAGCTTCTCCAACGCCTTCTGGAGAGCCAACTTTTCTTTCTCTGAGGGCGCAATTACTGGCACCCTTGAGCTAGGCCCAGTAGGTTTGGCCACTGCCGCAGGAGGTTGAATATGAGGACATTTGGCTCTGATAAGCCCCTTCGCACCACACAAGAAGCATCTGTCAAGCGGTACCACAGGGACACTCCAGGTCCCCACATTGACTGAACGAGGCAACTCCCTGTATGATTTTAAAAGTTTGCCCTTCAAAACCCAGTCCCCAGATCCCACGGTGAACTGTTTAAAATAACGTCCTTCTGCTTCAAGTTCTTTACCAGCTTGTTATAATTAAAGGAGATCACTCTGCAAAAGCCTTTCAGCTGAGACATCATGGCCCCTCTAGTGATAACAGGTGGTATGTCCCTCAGAATGAACCTTCCAATCTCAGTGAAGATGTCAAGACATATGGCCTCCTCGTTCTTCATGCTCAAACTGGCAGCCAAAACCTTATCCTTTTGAAGCTTAGACTGGAAGGGCATAAGTTTTAACCCAGGAGCAAAACGTGAAATATGGAGTGGGGTGAACCCACACACCTCAATCACCCTGACCATGAGCATCTCCTTAGACCACCAAGTCTTCATTTCCACGGCGTGAACCCTCTTGAGGCTCTCCATCATGCTCGCCATCAGATCCTTGTAGGGGCCAGAGTTCCCCACTTCTAAAAGCTTGGTTTTGGCCCCAAATCCTTTTGCAGCCACTACTGCAAAGGAGACCAAAGCCTCCTATGCAGCAGAGGCCACCCCCACTGTTGATTTTTTAATGGAGTTGGTCTCTCCGGTTTGTTTTTGTGACAAAGTTTGCTCTCCAGCTCTTTTTGTGTGGGAACCATTGCAGCCCTTTTGGGTTAGTCCATCAATTTGGTACGTGAGTGCTTTTGCCTTTTTCTGCACCAGTGTAAGCCCACGTAAGCTACTGGCTGCTATCATGGTTTCAGGCCAACTTAGAAAACTGCGGTGGTTATTGCAGACAGGTGAGCCAAAGCTTATCCAATCAGGATTGCCCCACCCTTGTTGCTAAGACCTGCTTTTTCAGCGCCCCACCTCAAAGGGAAGTAGTGTGACAGATGATACGCCTGACTCTTGCCTATCCCTTATTGCCCATATTCCCCCCAAAGGAGAGTGGAAGCACCCGCAAGAACAGATTGGGTTACAGTCATTAACTTTCATCCCAGATCCCATCCAGGCTACTACAGGACCCTTCTAGGGTGCCTCTCTGGGTTCTGGTGTTGGCTAATCACCCATTTTTACACAAGCTTTTCCTGGTCACGCCGTGTGAAGGCCCTAGCTTACCCTACCTAGCTCCCATGGATTGACATCTTAAAATCTCTATGAGGCTGGATCAATCTCAACTTGACCTGCTAGATTACACTCAAATTTTGACACCAAATTTTCCCTCCTAGAATTTATGCTTGGCATATTGGTGATGCTTTGTCTGGAAGGTGACTAGGTGCACCTGTGGTCAGGCTACATATGGCCAATCCCATTGAGTAGGGAAGGGGTTTATCGCACCCATACCTATCAGGGAAGGGCTCATGATTGCCGGTGATAAAGGAGAATGGAAGTTGGAAATTGCTAAGACTTAAACTGAATCAATCATTTTAGCTTTTCCAGATATTGATTTTGTTTATAAGTGGAACTTAAACTAGTGGAGATAACATCTTGTAGAGGAGAATTTTGGCTGATCTTATGTTGGTGATGGCCTCTGGCTATTGCCACTTTCACACACACCCCTAAATCTATTGGACCAACTCATGGGTGGTTGGCATAGTGGAAACAACGCAATTTTCAAGAGGTACGCCATCATCAACCTTTCATCTACCACATGGGCTAAGTCACGCATGGTGACAAGAGGGATAGCCACTGGTTTCCTCCCCACCTTGGTATAAGATGAAAAAGTCCCCTAATTAAGTCACAAAAGTTGCTCCCCAATACTTTCAGTTCCACGCATGTTGCCTTTATTTATATAATTTACTAATTAAGAGTAGTATTTTCTAGACTTTAAGTATATTGTTATAGGAGAAAAACAAACTAAAGAACCTGTCTAAGGATTAAGAGAAATTTAAAAACGCTTTAAATAATTTCTTCTAAAATACAAAAAGTAAACAACATAAAAAAATCTTAAAGCATACTAGATAATTACATAGCCAAATATAGAGGCTATTAGAGTATTATCTTTCACAAGAAAATTTATTATGTACATTAATCCAAGAAAAATCTCTTAATTTTGACATAAACTTAAATAGAAGTGTTAGTCAGATAACACGCAAAAAGCTTAAAGCTTTAGTCCACTTAAAATAAAACTGTTTATAGCTTAAAACTAGATTACTTATCTATATGATGGTTTAATAACTTCACCCCTAGTATCTATAGGTTTTTAAATTAATGCAATATAATGATTAAAAATACTGATGACTATTTTTCTACTCTAAATATATTTAAGTCATCCTCAGTATTTAAATACATATTGAAATTTTCAATTTTGAATTTATTTTAGGTAAGCTGATAAGTGGACAGATATTCCAAAAGGCTCAAGAATAAGCTAAACTAAACTAAAGTGAAATACAATTTAACTAAAACACCCAAAATTAAATAAAACAGAGCAATACAACTAGAATAAAACTAAACAGGTATAAAATGACAACTCACTATAAAACCATGGTGGGGGAGGGGGTATCTGGTGGCTCTTCTCCACCATCTATGAAAACATAGGAGAGATTATGGTATGAGGCAGATACTATTGGCAGGGGCATCTATAGTGTGTGGTCTGATTTTGTTTAGTGGGTGGGCTAGAATTTGAGCCAACCAGAGGGTTGTAATCAGCTCATCAAGTTCATGTTCAGATTGGAGACAGGCCTCATTTAGGGTGACAAAGGGGGCAAGGTTGTTACAGGTAATTCTGGATTGGGGCCAAATTTATTAAAATAACAAATGCTTATAATAAAATTTTGGCAGAATGGTAAATCATGTTGATTTTATGCTTAGTGGGGGATAGGAAAATCTGTTGGGAGGACTGGGGGGCTGACAATCCATCATCAGAGCAGACAATTTGCAACATTTTTATAAAATGACAGAATTCTGAATAATACACTGACTTGATGGCAACTTGTAGTAATTTTTTAATGGAATGGCATAGAATTGTTGTGTATAATGACAAGTGCAATTGGGCATCATAACTTTTGTATAAAACACTAAAGATTGATAAGGATATCTTCTTAAAAATGAGGTCAACTTTTGTTAACAGTTAATAAGTCCTAAGGATTTTGGTTAAATCATACTAGATTGTTGGCATAAGGAAGGAATTTGGTGAGTGACGGGAAGAAACTTGAGAACAAATCGGGGTAAAAGTCGGAGACCATTTGGCTAGATCCATTTCAGGGTTGTGAGTGAGGTTATAGGGTTGAGTGAAAATTGGTTTCACGCGCTGGCCCACCAAGTGAGTGGGCAAGGTGGGAGGAGTCAGCAAACACCCTAATCAGATGTCTCTTTTAAAGGCAACATCTGATTGGAAGAAGGATGCCCATCCACTCTGAGTGTGCTAGTACCCAGTGGAAGGCTCATAATGCCAAGGGCTCAGCTAACCTAAGGATTTTGCAATGTGACGTCTAAGGGTTAAATGAGGAGTATTATAGTTAAAATGCATACCCAAGACACCATAAAAAGCCAAAAGGCTGCAATGTGGGCAGCCATGGGTCTTACTTGGGGTAACCTCATAGGCGGTAGAGGCAGGGAGGTGACAAATTCTATAAGTTTCTCTGCTGTTGGTTGAAACATAAGAACATATTATAATGGTTTTGTAGCATATTCTGAGCAGATCTCACTAAATTGATGGTGGATTGCAATGCAAATTTAGGTCTCAGGATTGTGCAACATAAATGTCAGACAGACGATAGTCAAGAACATATGCATTAACAAGAATGATCACTGTGGGCAAGTTGCCTGATTGATGGACAGGAACATCCACTCAACAAATAAAGATAGCATCTCACAGATGATGGTGTGAATTTAGGGAACGACTTGAAAGCCTATTAGTATAGCATGGTGTATTCCAGCATAAGATAAAGTGAGTGAAAGGTAGTTTTACAAAAGGAATTTAAGCTAGAAAATAAACTGGCGTCATATCCAAGGGAGGTGCTGTTGCATTTTTAATGGAGAGAGGGGAGAAGAATTGGTAGAGAGATATGAACTCGCCTGAACTTGGGCCTCTGTAGTAAATCCTAATTACTTAGGTCAGTAAGAGTGTAGTGTTTGGAGGAAAATCTTTGATAGGCTTTTTTAACCAGAACTTTTGATAACCAATGTTTTGGATCAGAGAATAGTCTTGATTGATAGTACTAATATTGCTTGGATGCCTTTTGGGCTGGTGAGTCATTGCAATAAGTTTTCTTGAATATGTTCCATCTGTAGAGATTTTGTTAAGGGCAGATGCTTGCTGGTCGGATAACCAGAATTTATACAATAAGGTTAGCTACATTAGGCTTAGTAAGTCACATTTAGAAGAGAGGAGAGTTCACAGATCACCACTTCTAGACTTTTAACTAGAGCTTGTGGCCAAGGTGTCTGACTTGGAATTTTATTGAAGAGTTAGACCTGTTAAGTTGATGCTAACTTGTAAATAGGAAAGAGCAGAAGTCTGAACTCCCAGGAGTGTATTAAAGTAATATAAAATTTTACTATAAGAACTAAAATTACTAGTATAAATTAAGCTCATATAATTTTCATATAAAAGTATTATCAAAGATATTCTCAGTAGATTATTGAGATGTTAAACCTCCTTATCAATATAATCTCTTGTCTCATATGAACAAGGGGTTTTGTACGTGGTAGAGTATTCACATTACCCTTCTTTCAATCAAGTGATTTATCCAGCATCGCATAACTCTAATTATAAGGCTACTTTTAAATAATAAAAATAAAGGTTTTAGCTTATTGTGTTAATAAGTTGATTCAAGTGGTAAGTTTTGACCATGGTGGGTGTTATATATGATCTGAAGATAGTACTGAAACTTACGCTCATGGCTCATTTTATTGTGTGTACTTTATAATAAGTTATATTTTGTTTGAAACTAATGAGAAGTTGCGCTAATACCTTCACTTTGTTGATAAGCACTTTAGACTAGCCAATCAGTCACTCTGAAGATATTTACGCCTTACTGAGACTCTAGCTCCTACCAATTGGAAGTTAAGTAGTTGGTTTAAAATTGTAAAAGTTTTGTCACTCTCAGTCAATCATTTATCGAGATGATAGTTGATTGAGTTAAAATCCCCTTCTAGCCTATAAAAGGAGCTTATAGATCAACAGAACATCCTCAAAATTAATGTTAGTATAAAACAAATATATAATATTGGTTTGGTTAATTTTACTGACCTTAAAGTTATTTGGGATAGGGAATCTGATTAGATGATCAGTGCTCCCTTATTCTTATTAAAGTAAATAATGAAATTTCTAGCGAGCATGCTGATATAATTGAGACTGCACTGATACTCAGGATGGTTTTTCACCAAGAGCAACATCCAGAATACCGCCGGTACAGCCAACACAAAGATTGATTAAAAGTGAGTAGGTACAATATCTCCACCTGCCAGGTAATTCCAAAGTTGGCCCCCCTAGTTGGAAATTGGTATTACGAATCACTAATATAAATTATAATAAGGAAAAACAAAGGATACTATAATAAAATTAAGAGAAGGAGATAATAAAAATGGAGCGGCAGAAGTACCTGTAGGGGACGGCTGTCTTACAAGTTACTATGTGGGAAATAGGGAAAAAGGCATTATTGTCTGGGGAATATCTTCACAATTGTTTCTGGCGGGTTGACAAACTAGGTAGCTGCCAATACTGATTTGTATCTGACTGGCTGGGCGGATTAGTATCAAATTTTATATAAAGTTTTTTCCCCTTGTGCTTCAGCCTTGTGAACTGGCAGTAATTTGTGTGACAGCTGTCAGGACGCGCCTAAGGCCAAATTAGGCAGGTTAATCCCATTTCAAAAAAAATGTGTTTGGCCCACCTGAACCTGTTGAGGGCAACTCGCCTTCACTGGTGGCATGGTGGAAGGTTGGAAGAGAAATATTGAGTCCAAGGTCAAATCAAACAATTTGATTTTGACCCCTATCACGTTACTCCTATGAACACAACTCAAACTGGGGGGATCACTCCTGGCAAAGTGGGGATCTACAACCTTGCTTCTGGTGATGACCTCTGGTCACCACCACCTCCTGACACACCCTCTTCATCTTCTCAACCAATTTTTTGGTGGTGAAAAGGGGGAAAAGGGACCACCTTCAGAGGGTAGGCTTTAACCTACCTCTGATCTACAAAATGGGCTAGATCGCCTTGAGTGATAAGGGGGCAGCCTTCTTAACCCCCTTCTTGGTTCTAAATGGTTACTCCGCCTGGTAAAGGCACAGGGGGTCCTCTAAGGTCTTACATCATCATTTCATTTTTGATCTAGTGGAGCACCACCACCAGGAACTTGATACAGGGTGACAATCTTGTGGGCCTTTGGCAACTTAATGCCAGAAGGGAAACAACCTTAGAGGGGGCAAGGAGCATTGAGGTGTAAAGCTTGGAAGGTCTCCACTACCTTGTGGCAATGAGTGCAATCATGGGAGCTTACCCAGCTGTTTCTATAGATAGGGAATCCCTTCCAGGTGACCAAGTACTTTAGCAAACAGAAAAATTTATGGGATTCTAAAATTGCGTTGACTGTGTCCTCTTCAGAATCCTCTACCAGGATGACCTCAGGCTCATCAAAGGGTTTCTCCTTAAAAGGGGCAACTGGGAATCATGAAAGATGGGATGCTGTTTCCAATGAGCTGGGACAGCAATCCAAAACTCCCCATTCCCCAGATCCTCCTCCACCACATGAGGTCCATATCACTTGCTAGCAAACTTCTGGGAGGGTACCTTTATGCTCAGGTGCCACATATCAGACATGCTAAGGAACCCACGGTGATATTCTAGGTGGGGAGAAATTTTCAATCTGCAAAATGTCGTTATCACCAATTGCCTTGGTCAAGTGTTCTCAAACTAAGGTATTGGGTACTACTGATATGTTGCAAATGCTCCTCACCAGCAGTAACCTCTGTGTGAAGGAAGGTGTAACGGTCAAAAACGTCCCTATTTTCAACCGCTATCTTGCCTTCAGATTGGCGGATGGACACCAAAATATTGTCTGATTTGAGGTTCCCTCAAGGTAAGTGTTTTGACTCATCATACTCACCAATTCAACCTCATATTTTTGGAAATTCAAAATGAGAAAAGATGACACAGGTAAGTAAGGATTTCGACCCCAAAATTTGTCTTGTCTTATTTATTAACAAAAATAAACATGCTGATGAATTTTATCCCAATAACATAGGGCACCACGAATGACACATGAAAAAACCAGAGTATTTGGCAGATCAGTTTATTGCCAAATACCTCTTTTTTTTTTTAAAGATACAAAATTAAGATTGCCATGGGATACCAGGTAAGACAAGGCAAGAGCAGCCCTGTGGCCACTAGAGACCCACGCAAGGGTGGAAAATTTGAAATAATTCTGAACTGAGTTCAGAATCATGTGGGCCCAACCTTTTAAGGTCGCTCTTCTGGAGAGCCCCTCTGCACTTTTCTTTGCACCCCAAGGTGCATAAAGAATAGCTCAGGAGGGACACAGCCAAGCGATCCTGCATGAACCTCAAAACCCCAAAATAGCATTTCAACATAATATTTGGAAATCTGAATCTCGAGTTAAAATGTAACAATCAGTTCAACCCAACTGTTACATCACCCCCACTAAGAAGGAGCCCCCCACAAGAGGGTGGCCCATAGCTGGAGGTAACCACCATGAGGGCTTCCATAGTAAACTTAGAGCTGGAACCAGACTGCAAAAGCCAGTCCACTCGGCAAGGGGAAGCACGCCTAACGTGGGGCTGGATGGTTATCCCACATAGGGTGGGCTGACTGTGGGGTGAGGGGCCCTGCTGGGCCAGGTCCCTTGGTGCCAACAAGATCCCCGGTGAGGGGGAAGCCCCACCAGGATTTTGGACTGATGATCACTTCAGATCCAGGGTTGGCCATCAGTCACTGGCTCCCCCCAGTGCTGGTTACTTGACAACCAAGACCTGAAGCAACCACTGAGGTCAGGTCAAACTGGGGATCTGGTGGCGTTCTAAAAGCGCACTGAGTTCAGAATAATGTAACAGACGAAAACGTCCGAGTTTTTGATCGTCACCTTGCCTTTAAATTGGCAGATGGACGCCAAAGTATTGTCTGATTTGAGGTTCCCTCAAGGTTGTGTTTTGACTCATCATCCTCACCAATTCAACCTCAAATTTAGTGAAATTTTAAGTGAGAAAAGATGACACAGGTAAGTGAGGATTTTGACCCTGAAATTAGCCTTGTTTTAATTATTAACAAAAATAAACATGCTGACAAATTTTATCCTGATAACATAGGGCACCACGAATGACACATGAAAAAACCAGAGTATTTGGATGATCAGTTTTTTGCCAAATACCACTTTTTTTAAGGATACAAAATTAGGATCGCCGCAGGATTCCAGGTAAGACAAGGCAAGAGCGGCCCTGAGGCCACTAGAGAGACCCACGTGAGGGCGAAAAATGAGAAAGAATTCTGAACGGAGTTTAGAATTGCGCAGGCCTGACCTTTTATGGTCGCTCTTCTGGGGAGCCCCTCCGCATTTTTCTTTGTGCCCCAAGGTGCATAAAGAATAGCTCAGGAGGGGCACAGCCCAGCGCCAAGCTCACATGAACCTCAAAACCCCTAAATAGCATTTTGACTCGATATTCAGAAATCTGAATTTTGAGTCAAAATGTAATGATCAGTTCAACCCAACCATTACAGAAGGGGCTAATGAAAAACGAGGGGCTTTACCTCAGGGTGGCTTTGTAGAGGGAGAATCCAGTTGACGTTTGGGTGGCATTATTATATGCAAGCTGCACCAGAAGAAGATTGGCGGCGCAGGTATACAGAGTGGTAGATGTATAGCAGCGTAGATATGCTTGAGGATCTGGTTGACCCTCTCAGTTTGGCCATCAGACTGGGTGTTGAATTGTTGACTGGATAGTAATAATCAGATTAGCGATCAATAATTGCAAATATTCTAGTATAAATAAATCAAAGGATTCAGATCCTAGCAGTTTCAATTAATCATATTTAACTTGATGACCCAATGATTTAAGCTTTGTTGGTTAAGTTGAAATTAGTTTCTAATGTTGATCAAGTTACAATTGAATTACTAATTAGTGGTATGAACTACCTTGGTATGTGCTACCATTGCTTAAGAGGAGCGATGGTTTAGTTGTTTTCAGATGCGTCAGAGGTGATGCTGTCTTGAAATAAATAATTATGTCAGGAAGACACTGTCCATGAGGCTGAGCTGGGTTACAGCAGGACGCCCATTAGTTTGTAGACCCTCTAAAGAACTTCCTCATGAACCGTTGATTAAAAGGTGATGTAAGTCAAGGTTTCTTGGGTAAAGTTGTGGGGAACATTGAACCCTACAATTTTCTCTAATTTAGACAATAAAAACAATTTTTAGAAAAAATAATCTTTTGGTAGTTTAAAATATAAAAACTTTTTACTTTTAATAATTTTTCATTGTATTAAGCCTGGAATTTACTTATGATCAGGAAGATCAGGGCAGAAAGCCGTTGTACAAGTAAATTGACAGGATAATAGAGCATCTAGTCTTATCTTTAATTAGTTTATATCTTCAAAACTATCACCATCTGGTCTATTGTCCTTATAGAATAGCATTTGTAACTCTGACTTTAATTCCAGATGAAGAAACAGACATCTGAAATAGACCAAAAAAAATAAACAATGGTGCTCATGGCTGGGATGGCAGATGATGACCATACCAAGCAGGGGAACTACACCAGCTCTCATCAATTATTTAAAACAACTACTGGGCCTAATGGGAACACCAAGATGACCGTGTTTCAGATCAATTTAAATGACGTACCCATTATCATCTAACATGACAAACCCATTTTTCACAAGGAACTAGAGTATCTAGAACATCAAATATTACAAGGTTGTCAAATGAGGCAAGGGCCTGTGGACAACAGAAACAATACATTCTATCATCAACGACAATGAGATGTGCTGTGAGAGAGATGTATAGCTCACTACCACTTAAGAGCAGCTCAAATCAGACAAAATTTAAATGGTATAGAGAACATCGCCCAATACTCAATCAAGTTTGTCCACCCTACCTCCAGAAACTTACAAATGACCATCGCCCGCCATCACGCAGCCATCACTGAGTTAGTCAATTTTTCAGCAAAGCCAGCTAAGTGGCCCAAATAATTGAATAAGCTACTGGAAGCTAACTTTGGCGAGGTCACTCATGTTTGGAGGCGAATTATAACTAAGCCACTTGGACTTATGATTGAGTTTCAGAATTAGCACAAGAGCTAAGTGACAGTTTACGCCATGTCTTTGAAACTTTCTTGGAGGAAAGAGGAGTCACTGAAGCTTGGGTCAACAGGATAACCCAGACCTCTATGAGTGCTTCAGAATCCATGAGACTTAGCTACAAAGTCCGAGAGGAACAACTAAACAATAACAGCTAATTCTGTGATCAGTATCAATGACTGAGAGCTCAAAATTTATCAGAAGAAGTATGAGTTTGCAGAAAAAATCAATTACTGTCGCACTAATGTCAGAGCCAACAGATGGAGAATAGAAATTTCAGGCCTTCAAGAATCAATTGAATTGCCAGATCAATAACCTCAATGAGGATGTTACTTTTATTAACGAGTCAAACAATAATCTCCATGGGGAAGTGAACAATTGCAAAAAATTAACAAGGAAAAAGATCAAGTGATTTCCGTTCTGAAATTACAAACAACCAGCCTAAATGAGGAAATTGCAAAATTGAAAAACAAAACCATATTGACTGGGAAAATGAGATTGATCATCAAATTTAGAAAGTTGGACGATGGTTGATGTTAGTGCGCCATGAACAATTTGGCTGGGAATACCTCTGAATACTATGAGGATAAAGACTCAGAAGTAGCTACTGAAGCTGATGCTGGGCCACGTCAACAGATGCCTACCAATATGGTTGCTTTGGCCAACCCAAGTTCTTCTAAACGTGGTGCAGTGACTCAGTGACCTAAGACACCCAGTTCAAGCCAGCAAAGCAGCAATTGTGATCACCATGAGCAGGATGCTAATTATAAACCTTCAAACCTGATAGCTTTTATAAAAAAGGCAGCATGGTCACTTTCATTGAAGGATTCAAAATGGCCATGTTTAGGGCCGCTGATCACAACAAATCAGATAATATTATCATCTTCTTAGACACATGCTATATCAAACTAATCATGCCATACTTAGACAAAAAAACTACTTATGCCGAAGTTAAAAAGGCATTATTCACTAATTTGGAGGTCTGGAAAGAATGTTGACAAGAAAATCAAAATTCATGAACATCAGCTTTAAAAAGGACTAAATGTTTGATGAATTTGTGGATCAATTCTATCACAAAGCTCAAGTTCTCTTAGGCACAAAGGCCATTATTGATTTTGATGCCAGATTGCATTGCAACATGCAGTGCAACCTTATAAAAATTTTAACATATACTTAATTGCCTGCCTTTGAGCAAAACCTCATGACTTCCAAGTTGGTCAACTATATACGCCAGTGCTCAAAAAACTAGGACCCTCCCAATACTGGATACAGATCAGGACCTTAACACATGCAGGAAAACATTTCACCATAGCAATAATACTGTCAGCGATCTTCCTGTTAAAACCAAACAGCCTGGTAGCACCAAGTCACTACGCCCATTAAACAAAATCACTTAATAAAATTGCAATCATAAAGGACACTATTCCTAAAATGACCACATAGCGCAAATATCATCCTTCCAGTTAACTCGCAGAAGGAGGGAAAAGAGAAAGCACAATAGAAGCGGGACGCTCTATTGTGCCAGAAACACCAGTACCCCTGATTGAAATGAGTATGCCGGGAATGAAGACTCCACAAATGTACATGTGGTGACCCGCTCTCAGAAGAAGGTCAATAACCCTGAAACAGCTGAAATAGTTGCTAAATTGTATGTGCAGCAAATAATTGAGGATATACCAGCTGAAGGGCCATGTCATAGAGCAGATACCACAAGTTTGAAGGGAGTGAACATAGCCATGCCTATTGACACATTCATCAACAAAAGTCCTAGTTTGGAAATACCTTGAAGCAAAATTTTAATTCTTTTATTCCTCTCATATCCACCTAGTAGATTCTATTGATTCTTATTACTCTTATTGCACTTAAATTGATCTTCTGGTCGACAAAATCAAAGTTGTAGCTATTACTAATATCAGAGCGCCTGTGAATACTCTCCATAAGCTGGTCAAGAAGTTGAAAATTGCACCTGATATTGACCAACACCAGGAATAAGGGACAGCGGGCCTAAATAGTACTAAGAGCAAAGGAGCTTACAGCTCCCTGCCGCTGCAATTTGGTGCACTGATAGTAGTGGCACCCACAATAATGCTCCCAAACGCCAACTATGATATTAATTGGAACCAGCTTTCTAAGGACCTATGGAATTTTGTGCAATTTTAAAGTTATCACCTTGACGATATTGGGACAAGAACTCCCAATTTATTACTGTTGCACTAATACCAAGCCCACCAGACGTCACCAAAGTTTTAGTAATATACCTTATGACAATGGTATAATACCAATCAATTACTCAGAGGGGAAATCGAAGCTGACCATTGCTGATTGCCATAAATGGAAACTGAGGGATACCTCTAAGATGAACAGGGACGCAATAATAGCTCCAGGTCTTCAACTGGTTATGAGTACTGGGACTACACTGGACATCCAGAAGGATTATACAGAGAGGTTTTACCGCCTTAGAATCATTATTGGGTGGAATCCAATGTGGTGCCTGGCATACTTATAACTGGGTTGCAAAATCAACATCTTATTGGCAACTTTAACCAACTGAGATACCAAGGTTAAGAAATATCAAGTAAAAACTTTTTTCATCTGGTTCCACAGATAAATTTAAAATCAGCTTTCAAATTTGGTGATTTATATGAGTTTAGATTATCTACTGATGGCGTAGGTGTACATGCTGTAATTACTCAATAATTGTTTACTGGATTATTGGAGCAACAAAAGGATGAACACCTAGAATTATTTGAATAAAACTCTATTTTTTTGCAAAATATGTCCAGGATCTAGGTTTTACAAAAGAGTACAACACTTTGTGGACACTGGGAATCACGCGCCCATTAGGATGAGGACAATAATGAAGTCCCAAGCTAGAAATGAAGTAGTCAAGGTAGAATCGGGCAAGTTGTTAAATTGTGGAATGATTATACCTTTGAAAAGCCCGTGTGCCAGCCCAGTGTTAATTGCGAAGAAAAAAAGATGGCATCAATGACGTTGTAATCTATTTTTATCACCTCAACGCCATTACAAATAAGGATCTGTACCCATTTCCCATAATCGATGACACTTTAGACCTTCTGGGAGGTGCAAAGTACTTTACAAAGTTGATATTATTTTTGGATACTGTAAAATTGATCTTCCTAGAGGAACAGGAGAAATGCAAGATTATCATGGTGCAAGGCCTATTACAATGCGCATGCCACAAGGGCTGTGTAACATGCTGGCAACCTTTCATTGCACAATGTATACTACTTTGGGGGATATTAATTAACCTGTGTACTGGTGTACCTGTCTGATACAAATCTTCTCATGGACGTTTTCAAAAACCTGAAGCATCTCGAACAAGTGTTTAATGGTTGTTAAAAGCCAACCTGAAGATAGAGCCCCAAAAATTCAATTCTTCAAAGAGCATTTGGAGTATCTCAGATTTGTCATAGATTTTTAAAGCTTGCAGTCTCAACCTCAAAAAGTGGATGCAATCAACAACATGCAAGCTCTAACAGTATGAGAAATGTCCAATTATTCCTAGTCATGGTTGGATATTACTGGAGATTTATTGAAGGGTTTGTGACGATTGCTGAGCCCATATTCCGCTTGCTGAAGGATGGGATTTCGTTTTTCTTTGGGCAGCCAAATGTCAGCAGGCCTTTGAGGCATTGAAGACCAAGCTGAGCATAGCGTCTGTCCTCTGATATCCAGATTTTACCAAACAATTCATTGTACAAACTGACACCTCATTGAACGTAATTAGGGCATGTATTTCATATCAGTGATGATGGTGAGGAGCATCCAGTTGCTTATTGCAGCAGAACGCTATATAAGCATGAGCGTAATTATACTATGACTGAACGCGAATCTTTGCCTTTGATCTACGCTTGTAAACAATTCTGGGCGTACATTCATGGCACCAAGTTTCGAGTAGTAATTACCACAGCTCATTACGTTGGCTCCACAACCTAAAGGTGCCTGAGGGTCGTTTAGCCCGCTTAAATCTTTAATTAAAGGTGTATGATTATGAAATTATTCGTATAGCTGGAGCTGCCCACCAGAACGCGGATGGACTATTGCAACTTACAATTGTGGCCAACCCAAGCAACTTAGCTGATGAGCTCTATGAAAAAAGATTAATTAAAAGTATGAGGATGAGTCTCCTGAAGTAAAATAGCTATCAGGAGAGAATTAAAGTACAATTAATATTGGGACGAAGTCTTATACAAACTTAAGCATGATGAACAGTGTAGAATTTTTCTAAAGCCTTATGAATGGATGAATATTGTTACCCAGGCCCAAAGCCCATATGACATGGAGGATTGACCAAAACGCTGGAATTAATTTGATTCACTTACCACTGGGATCTCATGCGATTTGATATCTAAGATGTGATTAAAAATGCCATTTATGCCAATTTACAAAGCCTATGAAGTAAGATGTGAAATATCAATTAATCAAACCCAACTTAGCATGGCATACAGAATCAATTGATGTTATCATCCCCTTGCCCGTGAGTAGCCTGGGCAACAAATATATCATTGTTGCTATTGACCATCTGATGAAATGGGTGGATGCAAAAGCAATATGAGACGTTGTGGCCTTGACAACTGCTAAGTTCATCATAGATTACATTGTCTACAAGCATGGATGTCCTCAGAAAAAACCTTACAGACAATGGAATGAATTTCACTGCACTGATGGTGCAACTCTTGACTGACAGAAGTATATCAAAGGAGTGTTATTGACACCTTACCACCCTGAGATTAATGGTATGGTAGAACGATTGAGAAGCACCCTAGTCAGCATATTGCACAAAAACGCAGCTACGGTGCCATCAAAATGTGCTACCTTCATTAGTGCTACAGTGTTTGCGTAAAACATATTACATCATAGTAGTACTGGACTCTCTCAGTTTTGACTTTTTTATGGTAGACAGTCAACTTTACCTCCATTGTTATATTTAGCACTTAATCCAACTGAGGCAGTTGGCCCTGTGAGTTATGTCAAACAACTGGCAAAGACATTGATCAAGTTACAGTCTGAAGCTTATCAGAATGTGATTAGCTGAAGCCCAAGTCAGAAAAGTTATGACAGAACTAAATTGAGTTGCTGTGTCCAAGTTCTAGGAAGGAGAAGAGGTATTATACTGTGACACCCATACTGCAAGCCGTGCATACAAGTTGGACTCACTGTGAAAAAATTCCTTTTATTGTATTGGAGAAGTCTTCTGAAGACGTATACACTATTAAGATCAAGACAGTTGGGTTGTAAATAAAGTTCACACTAAGTTACTTCATCTGTATCATATGGAATAAAAAGAAAAAAAAAAATTAAGAAAAAATAACATACAATTATAACGAAGAAGATAAAAAAATTTATAAAAATGAAAAACAGTAACAATTATTGAATAAGCAACTTTAAATTCATATTGTCAGAAGCTTCGTCATCTTTGGAGCTGAATACTCTTTCTTTGGGAGGTCAAGAAGAATGAGCTTGTATGGGTGTAGCCTAAGGAAGAGTGATTGGGGGAGAGATGCAAATTTCGTACAAGTCCTGACTGTCAAGACCGTGTTGTAAATATGTTAAACCTAAGAAGACTTTGCACCAGGCGCGTTAGCCTGGCTGACTGAGGTAGGGCCATCGAATCAGGGGAAGAAGCCATTGGATTTGACTTTGGAACAGGTGAGAGAGGTTACACTTTGGAGAGAGAGCCGTGAAAAGGAAGATACAATTGGCGAGGAGGCATACTTCCTGAATTAACAATAGCGTGCTGCATAGAGGAACTAAGCCTTTGGACAACACGCCTATCCTGGGCAGAAAGGCTGCAGAGATAGAGATCATATTTTAAGAATTGCAAGAATTTGAACATTATGATCAAAAAAGAAAGAAACCCTTCGCTTATATCCAGTTAAGGCAGGGGAAGTGTTGAATAGGCGACTAAATATTGGTCTTTGGATCAACGATTAATAATTAAAGATATTATAGGTACATACAAAACTTAGGATTCATGGTCTAGAAGTTCCACTTAATCATATTTAAACTAATGGCCTGATGATCTGGGCTTTGTTGGTTAAGTTGAAGTTAGTTTTTAATGTCTATTGGGTTATATTTAATTAATTACTAATTGGTGTTTGGACAATCTTGGTATGTGCTACCGTTGCTCAAGAGAAACAATGGTTTAGCAGTTTTCAGATATTCCAGAGGATGTGCTGTCTTGTAATAATTAGTCAGGAAGACACTGTACACAAGACTGAGCTGGGTTACAGCGGGACGCCTAATAGTCTGTAGACCCTCTAAAGACCTTCATAATGAATCACTGGGTAAGTGGTGATTTGAGTCGAGGTGTCATGGGTAATGGTGTGGGGAAAATTGAACCCTATTATTCTCTCTAATTTTAGACAATAAAAAGAAATCTTTAGCAAAAATAATCTTAATGTAGTTTAAAATATACAATCTTTTTGCATTTTATACTTTTCTGATGCATTAATTCTGGAATTTACTTCTGATCAGGAAGATCAGGGCAGGAATCCGTTGTAGAAGTAAATCGGCAGGAGAATGCAGCCTCTAGTCTTATCTTTAAGGAGTTTATGTCTCATTACTATCACCATCTGGTCTTTTGTCCTCATACAACAGGCGTTCATAACTACAACTTTAATCCCATATGAAGAACTAGACATCTAAATAGGCCAAAACTTCATACCTGGGGATGATTCTCTTTGGAAAAGCACAAATTGATTTTCAAGATAGCCAAACTGGTAGTTCAAAAACGCGTGGTAAACTGGGGCTCACAATTTCTCAACACCTCTTGTGGGAGGCCAAACAAGGAAAACATGGTGAACGAATAGCTGGGCTGTTTCTTCAGAGGTCATAGCTGAAACGCAGGGGATAAAAATGAAAAACTTGGTAAAGTGATCCACAACTTATATGATTGCGTCAAACCCATTGGAGCTTGGAGCTCAACATTGAAGTCAATGAAAACTGAGGTCCACGGTCCTTTTTCCTGCAGAAGATGGAGTAGACCATATCTGCCTAGTTTATTATACTTGACTTGCTCACACGTCATGAAATTGGAGATCTAAGCTGATATATGCTTGGAGATTTCCAGACATATGAGTGACCACTTCACCAAATTAAGACACTTTTTATTAATCAGTTGTCCTACTGCTGGGGGCATAATGAGCGCAGATTACTTCATTGTGAAGTTAGGGAGCAAGCCACACTCTTCCCATTATCAAAATTTCCCTCCTCTAAAAATAAGGAGACCACTTGTGACCTGGAAGGACCAGCTAACAAATTAACTCTAGTCCCTCTTTAAGCACTATGTCTGCCCAGTTAGTACCTGAAAACCAACAGCACATCTAGAGCCCAGTCAGAAGCAAAATTGAGGGAGTAGCAATGGATAGAATCTGAATTAGGAGGAGTCACCATGGTCAGCTCCAGGTTTCCTCCTCTGTAGGACAAAGAGGGATTTTGACTCAACAGGTTGGGAAAAATGTTCTGGGCTCCCTTCATATTCTCATAATTAGAATAGAAGCTCGAAAGATTGTTAAACTTCTGGGCCTGACAATGTGTCAACTTCTGTGGCTTTCTGAAAAATATCAGGGCTTGATGATCTGTCTGTAAATCTACTTCATGCCATGCTCCATAAAGAAGATACTGCCAGAGTGTTGAAGACTGTTGGACTCTAGGAGATTTTTAGCTCTCTGGTGCTTATAAGCCTAAAAATCCAACAACTGAGGGAGAAAACCACTTAAAATAAAAAGGTTAAAATAAATAGCAAAACTCAGGAATTTGAGCTTTTCTGTGTATTTATTGATAGCTGCGGGGGTTTAGGAAAGATCCCTATTTTTTCATCAATAATTTATATTTAGCATGTTAGAGTTCGAGGTTTGAATTGCTTAGCACATTCCAAATTAGGAAATATATGAGAAGGATCTATCAGGTCATTTCAAACTTGCATTAGTTTAGGAAATGGCTGAAAAGGGCTGAAAATAGGGAATTTGGCTCCATGAGTTAAGGCTTTCATCAATTTCATCCAAACACTGGGCGGGTAAAGAATCTCAAACCATTGATCCCCCTTTGACCCTAAAAAAACTGGTCGCCGCGGTGCAACCTCTACAATAAAAATGGAATTCAGCCAAGAGCTCAGGATGCTCCAACCCCCGAACTCATAGGATTATTCTGAGTTTTGGTAGGAAACTTAAGGCCCCAAATTATTGGGTTCCACTGAGAGTTGGCCAGGGTCTTTTGGCTGGTGGAATCATTTTTATTAATAAAATTGATCGTTGTATTATTGGAAACAGCTAAATGTCCAATGTTTCTCAGATTTTCTCCTGTTTGTCCCCCAACATTCTTACTTTGCAGCCTGGAGAACAAATGTACGACAAAGACCATGACGCCATGGCAAGTTCCTTATCATATATGGACCAGGATTGCTCCAAGGTATGGAACTTATGTGAGAAGCAGGCGAGTGGATGTTCCACCCCATCATAGTCTTAAGCAGAACAGCCCCACTGCAGCTGTGGATGCATCACATTCCACTATAAAATGCTGGGATTAATTAGTTTGGTTAAGAATGGGAGGCACCACAAAAACTTCCTTTATTGCTTTAAATGCCCGTTGGCAGTCCTCTATCCAATTGAAGGAGACGTACTTCCTTATCAGGGGATGCAGAGGCGCTGCCAGCTGAGAAAGATATGGAGATAAATTCTTTAGGAAAATAATTATCCCAGGAAAAACTTCACAGCTGTTTCTGCGTGGTGGGCGTGGCCAAGGAAATAATGGTATCAAGTTTGCTAGGGGGAATGTCATACCATTCCTTTAAGGCCAGGCTACCAAAAATGTGACTTCTTCTCAAAAACTCTCACTTAGAAGGTTTCACATAAAGCTCTGCCTTCTGAAGAGCAAACAGCACCGCCTCCAAGTCCTTCACATATTGTTTTGGGGTGGGGGATTGCATCAGAATATTGTCAATGTACACCTCTTAACAGGTGAAGCGAAGATTCCCTAGAAAGTCATCAATCATATGTTGGAAGTTAGCGGCGCGTTTTTGAGGTTAATTGAATTACATGGGACTGAAAAATACCCCTTCAAGTACAGATGGCCATAAGCCACTCCTGGCCTCCAACAACCCAGACTTGATTGATAGTGTTACAAGGTCCAGCTTTGAAAACATATGTGATTTTACAATTTTTTGGCTGGTGGTCTGTTCAAGGGGGAGGGGGTAAGGGTCTCGCACTGTGCTGCTATTCAAACGAATGTAATTCACGCAGGGATGCAACATACCATCAACTTTTGGTGAAAAAACAACGGTGGAAGCAATGGGGAATGGTTTCTGGTATATCCATCCCTTCAAAAGCATATCTTCTAACCAAACTTCCAGCACCTTATCCAATTTTTTGGTATAGGGATACAATGGATAATGGTTTTTAACCATCCACTGTCAATGGAAAGCTAAAACATACTTAGAGTGGGGAGGGATACTATTGGCCTTAATATCAAAAAATCCTGATATGCCACCAGCGCAGAGGGAAAGTTGGGAGGTGATACTGTGGGATAAGGAATAGCAGAGATGTGATACACCCCCTTTCCACCTAATAACGTTTCACTAAGAGGAAGTTATTACCAGATATGGGTATTCTAAAGGTTATGAGGTTGGAGTCCAAAATGAGAGGGCTTGTTGCTGACGCCATCAACCAATGCCCAGGATAACTGGGAACAGTAAATCCGGCACCTCTGTAAACCAACATGAAAACCAGAATTATTGACAGAAAAGGGTATAGGCAGCCATAAGTCATAGGAGTACTTTGGGGCAGAGGATGTACCCAAGACCGATAAACCCATTCTGAGGTCTAAAACAAGATCCTGAGCCATTTAAACTCATAAAATTTACCCACCGCTCCAGTTTCCACAAGAGCGTCAATTGACATTTTATATGAACCCAAATGAATTTTAAGACTGCAATAAAAATTCGGCAAGATCCAGTTTATTTTTTTATAAGACATAACTAGTGGGGATGAGGTCAACACTTGAATACCCACTGGACTAGATTTCAGGGGATTAACTGTTGCTCCCACTATATGGGTCACCTCAACCTCTTACAGTTGTATGGCAGATGACATTGTCACCAACATATTCAAAACCACTTTGGTTTCAGAGGCGCAGACTTAAAAGAAGATGTTACACCACAAAAACATATAACTGTAAGGCTGGTGGGGAGAGAAGTGGAAGCAGAACAAACAACTCACCCACGCCTTTAATCTACCAAGCTTGATATGCTTTTAGAAACTAACTGAGCTGAACATTTACACATCTGGAATGGAGGTGTAAGCCAAAGTTACTTGGGTCAAAAGATAATCACTAACTGCGGCAAAGAAGCGTCAATTCATGTAATAAAGTAACCTTCCATATATCACCGCAATAACCAAGGGTCAAATATTCTGCTCATAAGATAAAAAAATGCAGCACCCCACTTATACAGAAGGGTTGAGAAGAACAAAGATTGGGGTTGCTCCATTATGCCATGGAGTTTGCTGATATAATTAAGACTGCACTGGCACTTAGATGATTTCAAACCTAGAACAATAGCCAGAATACCACAGGTACAGACAACCACACATTTCTTTGATAGTGAGAAGGGGCAATAAAACCACAGCCAATTAATTCCAAAGTTGGTACACATATCTGTAAAATGGTATCGTGGATGACTTAAATTAATTATTATACAGAAATAGAGTTTTTTATTTTAATAATACGAGGGATGGAGATAATAAAATGGAGTGACAGAAGTACATGTAGGGAACAACTTCCTTATAAGATCACTATATGTGAAATATGAAAAAGTCATTAAGGCCTGGTGAATATCTTCACAATTGTGAAACAGCAGATCAACACACTAAATAGCTACAAATGTTAATTAAATCTGACTGGCTGGCCAGATCATTATCAAAATTTTTACAAAAAATTTTGCTTTTTGTGCTTCTGCCTTGCAAGCAGGTGGCAATTTGCGCAACAGATGACAGGACGCGCCTATGGCCATGGCAGGAAAGGCGGTCCCATCATAAAAAATGGATTTGGCCCACCTGAACCTGTTGTGGGAAGACCTGCTTAATGGCAGCATGGGGAAAAGTTGAGGGGCGATTTTGAGTCTGAGATCATTTCAATCAATTTGATTTTAACCCTATCACGCTGCTCCTACAAACACAATTTAAACTGGGGGATGACTCCTGGCAAGGTAGGGAGCCACAATCTTGCTTCTGGTAATGACCTCTGGCCACCACCACCTACTGACACACCTCCTTGATCTTCACCACCAATTCCTTGGTGATGAAAAGGGGGAAAAGGCACCACCTTCAGGTGTAGGCCTTCACCCATCTCTCAATTACCACATGGGCTATATTGGGATGGGTGATGAGGGAGGCAGCCTTATTGACCCCCTTCTTGGTTCTAAATGGATACTCCTCCTGGTTAAAATACAGGGGGTGCTCCCTAGGATTTAAAGGAATATCAAGCATCTTCAAAGAAACTGATTGAACTAACATTGAGGATGGATTAAATGATTAAGGATTAAATTTGTGATACATAGTACTATTAATGACCAATACAAATTAAAAGACTGTGCTGGGATTAAATGGTGTTTTTAGGAGAATTTGAGATTTCTTCCATACTGAGGTAACCGAAATATGATTATTATGAGACTTAGGGTACTGCAGGAGGTCATTAGACTGAACCACCTCCCTGCAAACCCTTCTATAACTTTTAACAATGTAGAAGAAAAAAAGGGCAGAGAGCTAAATCTTCAGTAGGCATGACAGTAACTGATCACTCATCTATCACATGAGCAAGGTCACTAGGATTAGAAAAGGGAGCCAAAAGAGGTTATATGTCCTTTTTATGCATGAATAGATTTTGCTCCCAGTACAGTTCAAAGGGCTGAGCATCTGGACTTAAATCTCTGCATAGAAACCAGATTAGGGTCTGTGATAGAAGGCTCAGAGTCATGGTAATAAGTCTTTATAAGTGTTGTAGGTGAAACAGATGTTACAAATTCGTCAACTGTTGTCACCACTAGTGACAGGCTTCGCCCTATTATGGTTGAAGCCTCGGCCTTGGGTTTGGAATTTAATTAATTTTTTATTATTTATTAAGTATTTATTTGTGGTGCGCCGCCAAACCCTAAGTTTATAGGTCTAAATAATACTGTTCAATCAATTGTTTAATCTCACTAAAAGCTGACATTAGTAGTTTCCTAGTAATTAATTTACCACTTACTTTTAATGAATCTTCGCTTATTCTTAATACTTCCCTAGTACTTTATTAGATACTCCATTATTTTTATAAATTTATACCTATTCTTACCCTTGGTTGTCTCTATTTTATTAGCATAATTTGTAGTTACATGTCAATTATGGAGTTTTTCTTCTATATTTAATATATTATCTTTTACTTATAAATTTTTTGAGCTCAGGTCTTTTAAACCTGAACAGAATTATGGACAGTTGAGAATAATCGTCAAGTCCCAACAAAACTGTTGCTTTCTGACAGATCCCTCCCAAGTCCAGGTAAACCTCAATAACCATGGAGAAGACAAGCCAACATAAAAGCTGATTCCCCATGTGAGACCATTCAGGTTCCATAAGACAGTTGAGAAAAAAGATAAATCCACACATTCTTGAATCTTAATACTAACCAAGCTGTCATCCAGACAGCTGACAGATTACCCCAAGAGTATATTCATGACGTTGGGATTTTTGCATACATTTTCAGCCATCTAGATTACCATGGGATGCTAGGGGATAATTACCTATAGCGAGTGAATTGATTATTAGTTAACCCCAATTTCAGGTTAACAATGTTCAGGGGATTTAGGTAATTCGCCTGGTTCATATTCGTTGGGAATGATCTGGGTGAATGCTTAAGATATTTTCAGGAAGAGTTGCTGATGAAATGGGGGAATCTGATAGTTGATCAATGATTTTATATCAGTTGTACCAATTGGGATCAGTTAGGTTTCATTACTGACTGATTGGGAATTTATGGAGCAAGTTGCAAGTCGAGTGATGCCATCTGCAACTAGCTAATCAATCATTTGATTTGTAACCTTCCATAATGGGTAACAAGTCCCATTACCTAAGCAAGTCGCTTGCCAAATATGGTTGGTTTGCTTGGATCAAGAGAAAAACGTTAGGGACACGTTTTCAGACTCTTTCCATTTTAAGTCTTGAGGATTTCTGACGACAGAATCCTAATCAGTATGTGGAAGACCATCGCTGATGAGATGATCAAGGGTAATTCGATGGCAACGCTGCCATTTCATTGCTGAGGCGCCAACTGAGGGTTGGGTGCCAAATTCCCTCTATAAATTCCACTGAGAATTCATTTAATAAAAAGAAGTTGATTAGAAGAATTCATTATCAATAGTAGTTTTATTCATCTTTAAGGAAACTATTTCTGTGTGCTTTAATTGGAGACTATTTTATAAAATAAAGAGTAATGATTGAGAATCCTTAGAAGAGAAGCTGAGCTGAGACAGGAATAGATGCTGTCTTTGGGTCATCAGAGGAAAGCCCATTTACTAGGATTAGGGCAAGGATCAAGTAAGGCTTATAAGGGTCATAACCCCTATTGAGGACATCTAGAGTATTTCGAGGAGGAATACAGGTCAAGCATTGGACCAGAACTAGTGATCTATTAAACTACGGATAATAGTCTTCATACTATTATCAATCATTTATCATATATCATCATACAACATAAGGAGTGCACAAACCAAAGCTGTGAAGTTATCATTTAGGTTAATATTTGTGAATGAGCAGAGAAGCCCCTAAAACTCTAACTGGTGCTCACTACAGGGGTTGTATTGAGTAGGATACACTAAGACAGGATGTCATACAAGGAGGAGTTAAGAAAACTAGGGACGGATTTGACAACTGTCAACAAAAACGCCTTGAATTATATGGATCATTGAGAATTTTGCCTTGGAGGAGAGAGTTACCAAGATTGAAGAAAGAGTCAAAATGTCGCTAATTTTGAAAATGAGTTACTAGGAAAAGTAACACAATTAAAGAAAAATGAAGGAGATTTAGTTTTAGAAGTACTATTATTGAAAACAGAACATGAAGCGGATTGCGTTTGGTTATGGGCATTCAGCACAGATATAGAGCGGATGATTAAGCAAGGTGAGGAGTTGAAGTCTCACAAATGTGAATGTGAGTCCTATGCGGCGACTGACGCCAAAGAGAGGACCCCAAGAACTCAAGTTGGAAAGGCAACTATTCCACGAAATATGCTGCCTGAATTCACAGCCATTTGAAAGATGACTCCCAAAATTACTCCTCAAGTTAGTCGAGTAGCCAAACCAATAGTGGAGGCTAAAAAAAACTTTTAAAGAATTTAAGGCTACGCCAAAATTACCTACTTTCCATTGGTATAACACCCCTGCATTTTTCTGATTAATTGATATGACAATGTTCAGTTATGGCAACTGTCAAAAGGCTTTGTCAGTGATGAATTAAAAAGTATTGATTGTCAGAACCTAGTGTTACCACATCTAGAGGGGGACAGCTAGTCATATTCAGAGTTCAAGGCTGCCATTAGAAAGAATTTGGAAGTCTCGTTTATGTCAAAGCACAAGTAAGAATTCATGGGAATCCAATTCCAGAAGGAAGATTCCTTAGCAAGTTTTGCCGATTGTTTCTACCAAAAATTTGCAGATTTTGGTTGGAGCGAAAGTGCTGGATGATTTTGATGAACAGATAGTGCTGCATGAAGCCCTTTGGCCCTATCACAATTTACATCAAATGATGTCTTCCATGTTTGCTACTGAGATTACCACCTAACAGATGGTGGATCATTTGAAAATATTAAGAGCTACATTTGATGCTCCAAAAAGAAGTTTGCAAACCAAATTCAGTATGAAATTCAAATCCTACTTAGGGAACTTAGGGTGTTAAGGACTCAAATAGTTGAACCATGCCAGAAAATAACCCAAAGTGTTCAAGCAGATTGATAAGAAAGAAAAATGCTGTAACCAGTGTGGAGGAAGAGGACACTTTGCTGTTCACTGCAAGAAGGAAAAGGAACAGATCAATGTGGTCCAGGTGAAAGAGTCCAAAACTGGGAAGGAGTTGGGAAAAGGGCCCACAGCCTAGATAGGGAATAGTCTAGAGCTGTGGCAAACCTGTTACCCCTAATGTATTACATGAAAAAGTTGACATTAGTGATCTGTTATTGATGATGACGAACAGGATAAACTATATCAAGTGGTCAATTTAGATGTGAACGCAGTAACCAAATATGGAGCAAAGGGGATCAACCCCTAAAATAGTTAAGGAAGTTGCTCGGTTGTATGCATGACAACTGGAGGACAAGATTTATGCTGTGGAGAATCCAGAAAAATTGACTGAGGTCAAATTAGATGAGGCAAACCTGTCTATCCCCCTTAGCACAATCAAGGAATTGTTTCCTGATCTATCAGCGCAAATAATTCACACCCTAGATTTGGAAAATAATGCTGATATTCACTCAGTAAATACAATTTTACAGTACTCTCATCTTACATAGATAGATATTTTTTGGTTAATCAAGTATAGGTGCGGGTAATAGTTACATCAGAGCGCCTATTAATATTGTCTCAACCAAGCTGGTGAAAAAAGATGGGGATCTCAACTGATTTAGAACACAAAAAGATTATGTGACAGTTGGGCCAAATACCACCATCTCCTGTGGAGCGTATAGATCTCTACCACTTTGATTTGGATCCTTAGTGGTATCCGCCCAGCAATAGTTTTGGACAACCAAAATAATAATATTATTATTGTGATGGTTTTTTAAGAAGATATGGATTTAAATGTAACTTCAAGGATAATATATTGACCGTATTGGATCAGACGTTACCATTGGTTTATCAGAAAGATGGGGAGGCTCCACTAACCAGGAGAAACAATCTTCATCAATCTGATTTACAATGACTGCATTGTCCCAATTTGTTACCAATTAGTTATCCAGAAGCGACGAGAAATGATGATGGAAATCCTAGAGAATTAGGGAATTCCATTGAGGATTAAGAATTTAGTGACCATAATGCTGGGATCACAGGACATAGGTGACATGGGGTTAATATTGGAGATACCTGAGCTGCTGTATGGAGAGGTCAGAAGCCCCTGGAAAAAGTCCAGTGTAGAGCCTTGTGTGGCTCCTGTAATATATGTTGGGACATGGAGAAATTTGAGTTCTCCTGGAGAATTTGAGTGAAAAACTGATGAAGATTGAGAAGAATCAGATCATTGCATTTGTTCATCTAATCCCAGCGGATTAATTGAGGAAACTCAACGATTATGGGACCCTTGATGAAATGGGTTTACCAGCAGGGGTGACCAAAAGTATCAATATATTGGTTGATCATGAGCAACTTGATGGTCTGATAGAAAGACAGCAAGAGGAGATGCTAAAATTATTTGACAAGTATTGGGAAGTATTTACTCAGGATGACCATGATTTGGGATGCGTGAAAAATGTGATCCACAAAGTCAACACTGAAGAAAATTTGGCAATAAGAATGAGATTGATTTGATGGTTAAAGGCGGCTGAAGTGGTAGTAGAGGAAGAAAATAGTAAACTAGTAAAGCATGGGCTTCTAGTTCTGTCATTGAGTCCTGGGGCGAGCCCTACCTAATTGAAAAGAAGAAGGATGGCTCTAATAGGGTGGTGATCAATTATCAGAAGCTGAATAAGATTACAAACAAGGATTTGTGTCACTACCATGAATTGAAAATGAGATAGATTAATTGGGAGAAGTGAAGTTTTTCTACACAATGGATCTAATATCTGGATATTGGAAATTAATTTGCCAAGAGAAGACTAAGAGAAATACGCGATATCACCGCACAGGGGCTGTAACAACTGATGAGGATGCCCAATGGTCTATGAAATGCACCTGTGACGTTCCAGAGGGCCATGGACGCTATCTTGAATTAACTCAAGTTGCCATGCATCCTGTTGTACTTGGAAAATATAAATGTGTTCAGTAGTACATTCACTGACCATTTACATCACTTGGAGGTAGTTTTCATGTGACTATCCACAGAATAATTTGAAGATCAATCTGAAGAAGTGCTACTTCTCCAAGAAAGAGTTGAAATATCTGGGATCCATAATAAACTTTAGTGGACTGCAGCCAAAAGCTCAGAAAATTGAAGCCATAGAGTGAATGCTGTACTAAAGAGTATCTGAGATATCCAAGTGTTCCTTGGAATGGTCGAATATTCTAAAGATTTATTCAGGATTTTGCAAGAATCGCTGAGCCCCTCTTCCAATTACTGAAGGTCTCAAAAAGGATTCGTTTTTGGAGTGAAGAGGCCCAGAGTTTTTCAATGAATCATTCCAGTAATATAATAAATTATACGATTTTTGAAATATAAAATTTCAAAAGAAGAATTTACAATACAAACCTTTTCTTTGTTAATGGCAATTGGCACCATCCTGAGCCAAGTGGATGAACTTGGGGACAAACATCCAATAGCGTATGTGAGACAGACACTCTCAGCAGCTGAGAGGAATTACACCATGACTGAGCATGAATGGCTTGTGGTAATTTATGCTTGTAAACAGTTTTGGGCGTATTATCATGTTACGCACTTCAAAGTGGTGACGGATTACTCCTTGTTGATTTGCTACACAATTTATGAGAACTGGAAGGACAACTGGCCTAATGGGTATTAAAGCTACAGGCTTATGATTATGAGATAGTCCACCGAAATGGAGCTTATCATCTGAATATGGATGGCTTATAACGGTTACCAATGGTCCAAATGGTATACTAGCAGGCGGATGAGCTATTCCAGAGAATGGTCAAAGGAGAAATCAGGAATGAGCCCTGAGAAATCCAAGATGCACTTAGAAAAGAGATGAAAAACACCAAGACTATGGATGGACAAGTTTTCAAAATTATTGATAGGAAAAAATTGCTATTCCCAGAGTCATCAGAACAAGTGGCTATCATTGAAGCCACTCATAAAGTTTGTTGGGCATGGAGGCCTAAGGAAGATGACAAATCATATTTGCCAGTTTCATTACTGGGAGTTCATCAATTATGATGTAGCGGATTATCTAGCTTCTTGTGTAGAGTGCCAGTTGCACAAACCTCACATGAACACAACTGGGCACTGACTGGTCCGCCCCGGAACTTCTTGGCATATGGTGTCCATCGACGTGATGGGACCATTACCATGAGTACCAGGAGAGCCAAATACATAATGGTTGCGATTGACTATCTGAAAAGTTGGGTCAAACAAAGGCTCTGGCGAAAGTAGATGCTACAAGCACCATAAGGTTTATCCTGGATCAAGTAGTATAATGACATGGATGCCCGCAGGTCTTGTTGAGTGAAAATGGAACAAATTTCACATCTCATGTGATACTGCAATTGAATGAAATAATGTGGATTTAAGGAATTATGTCTGTACCATACCAGCTGGAAATGAACGGACTGGTATAACGGGTCAATGGAATGCTGGCTGTGATGCTGAGGAAGCTGGTCGCAGGATAAATACTGCATGGGGAACAAAACTTAGTTTGGTGATGTTTGCATACAACATAAGTCATCATACGTTGATAAAAAAGGCCATTTGAGTTGTTATATGGAAGGAAGATTGCGTTGACGCCATTTTAATGTTCAGTGGTGGAACCAACATAAGGGATGAGTGCCAAGCAGTATCTGACCCAATTGTTGAACATCCTGATGAAATGCAATTGCAAGCATTTGATACGACCTTAAAGAAAAGGATAAGAGCAAAAACAATGGATGATAAGAACTGATCGGCCTTATGAGAATACCAAATAGGAGAATTGTTTCCTATTGTAATACACATAAATTTGGGAGAAGAAACAAGCTAGATGCATTGTGGTCAGGTCCGTTTGAGAAGTTTGACAATATGACAACAGACGACTACTCCAACAAGAACTCTCTTGGATGGAAGGATAGTGAATTGAGTCCATGCTAAGTATTTAAAGCAGTGGATCAATGAAAAAATAATGAAAATAGTGTTCCCAAAGAACTTTTGAAGCATTAAGATGGTTATGTCCTGATGATTTGGTTAAGTCTGAAAAAAGGACCACTGAATCAAACTAGATGGGTAAAGTCTTGAAAAATAAGACCTCAGAACCATAGAAAACTGGTAGGTCTTAGTATACCTAAGAATCAGTTAGGGGAATAAACAAAAAATGGACCAGTGAACCGAGTCAAGGTCATGCTCCATATAAAAAAATAAAAAGATTGATAAAAATATTGGGAAAAAATATTATTAAAAACGCACAGAAAATGATATATTATTATAATTTTTTAAAAGTTTATCTTTGACTTGGGGATGATTCTGCCTATGCTACCTCTTGGGGAGGGAGGATGGATTACAGTAGGAGTAAACAAACCATTAAATCTTTGTAAGATCAGATGCTATAAAGGGCTAGACCTACTCAAAGCCAAGTTTGCTGAGCGGAGGCTGATCCCTGTGAGAACGCAACTAGGGGAAGAGAGATGGAAATATCAGTACTTGCCAAACGCAAAAACCTGTATTGGGAAGGGAAGCAACAGAACAAGAAGAGGCTTTTACCAAATAACCCTGAGTAGTCTTGATATGTCATTGGATCTGAAAGATTGATCTTGAGCACTTGCTGATGGGCTTTGTCAAGAACATTGGATATATGAGTCGGCATTAAGCAAGAAATACTAGGTGGGGGTTGCTGAATTATGCTCCCAATCAAAGCCATCAGGGGAAGACACCGATTGGATGCACCAGAAACAAGATAGTCATGCAGGGAGTGCAAGGCATCCTGAAGATGATGATTATGAGCTTCTTGGAAGCAAAAGCATAATGAGCGATGGAAGCTGGGAGAGGCAAAAGCTTTGAGGCCCAACTTCAAAGAACTTGGCCAGCAAAGCAAAGAGCATAGGCTGCAACATCTCAATCTAGTATGTTTTGAGATCAGAGGGTTCAGAGTTATGTATAGAGCCTCAGTTACTCAGGTACTCAGTTCTTCATAGGGGAGTTCAGAATGTTCACAGTTTCCAATGACCAATTCAGTTGACAGAACAGCTGGTTGATATAACTGGCCAAGTTGGAAAAGGAACTATGAAAGCAAGTCCAATCTGGAAAAGAAACAATTGATTGAGGGCTGTGGACATTGCTTCTGGAGGTTCAACGATGATTTTATGAGTATCCATGAATGGAGCCAAATCCAGGAGAGTTTTGAAGTCTAACTCAGGAATTGATGACAGAGGAAAAGGTTGGTTGCGAGTCATCCAAAACAATTGCTAACCTGGTTTCATCAGGGTTGGATAATGTTTCCAGTAATTTCAAAGAAGGACTGGCCACAGGTACTTGACTTGAAGTATGAGTCCTGGGAGGACATTGAAGAGGTTCCGTCACACATATTAAATCATCAGTAGGAAGAGTCAAAGGTCTATATCAGACATGCTATCAAGCAGTTGTTGGTACCAAGACTCTGAATTTGACATATGAGCTGGATGAGAAGGAGGATCTTTAACTTTTGTAATAGTCTAAATTATGCACTCTGGAATCAATTAAGCACAAAGTTTGGAGAAATTAATCTCAAAATTAATTAGATAAGCTCTCCAGAGAAGAATTAAGAATGATATGAGGCAAGAAGCTATCACAAGAAAATAATAAGAGCAAATATAATTGAGCATTCTTGATTGAGCCGTGAAAAAAACATCAATGGCAAGAATCTCCAGTCAAGGACAAGGTTGAAAATTAGGAAATCAAGGATTCTGGACTAAGAAACCTGAATAAGACAGCGGGTCATATAACCTCATGGGGTGAAAACCAGATCCTGGGATCAGTATCATCATGAGTAAATCAATCATCCTGGCATGACAGAAGGTTGTGGGGACCGCACTCTGAGTAGGTGGTAGCAAGGTGGAAGAGGAAGAGAACCACGTGTTGAAGGTTGTCCTGAGAAGCGTTGAGTACAGATTGACCATACTCTGATGAACATAAGACTTATTTGACCTGGTGTCCGAGGCTTTATTCTCCTGTCCTGATCCTATTCTCACTGTGAATCTAGGAAAGTGTCAAGAGAGTGTCTGTAACTCTCTTGTTCCCAGCAAGGTGATGTGGGACGCGAACCCACATTGCTAGGGAACTAGCCGTTAAGAGAATGGGAAATGGGGCACCTAGAATGGTGCCTGAGCGGAAGGTAACCCAGGCGATGGGGTAAAGCACCACATGTGAGAACAGGTAAGTAAGAAAACCCCCAACTTGAGTAGACACCAACGGGGAGTCCATAGTTGAGGATAACTTGGCATGAGTAGTCTTGGGTGTATCGGTCTGGAGGGGACCTGAACGGCCCAGGAAAGCACCTGGGATTCATGTAAATGGTGATAATAGGTAGTGGCCCACATAGTTGAAGACTTCCCTGAAGGAGTCCACCACCATGTTTGCCCAAGGAACCATTGTAAAAAATGTAAATAATGGGTAGATTTAATAAAGAAAATTTGACCAACAAGGAATGTTGGTCACAAAAACTTAATCAAAGTGGTCCAAGGAAATTCAGATTCTGCGGAAGTGCACCCAAGCCTTGACGCTCCAATAAACAGACGCTTCCATCCATTTTAGTAAAAACACCAAAAGTGCCTTCACTAGAGTAATCTATTGAAGCCATATTTTACCTAAGCTTAAAATTTCATAGCTAGAGTGGGACTTGAACCCTTGCTCTCCAACCAAGCGAATCAAACTGTCTTTGTTTATAATGTAAATCGTTTGTTTTAGTGCCTGAGCCAAGATAAGAGGCTGGGAGTTTTGCACCCCATTAGCATCAACCTGGGCATGCTTGGCTTGCACCCAGCGTTGATCTAAAGTGTGTTTCAGGTCAGGAAGAGCCTGAAGTTTCACCTTCTGGGCCTCCTGTTGCCCAGCCTTATCTCTAGCATCTGTTCCTACTATAATTTCATCCAACCATGACAGAAAGAAGGGGGATGTGTTGGGATTTTTGCCCACATTATCAGACGTCTATATTGCCATGGGACGCTAGGGGATAATTCCCTATAGTGAGTGAATTGGATATTGGTTGACCCCAATTTTGGGTTAACAATGTTTAAGGGATTTTAGGTAATTCACATGGTCAGATCTGTCAGGGATCGATCTAGGTGAATGCTTAAGATCTTGTTGGGAAGAGTTGCCAACAATTGGGGCATCTTCTATTTGATTGATTATTAACTGTCAGGTGTAACAATT
Organism: Massospora cicadina; assembly: GCA_022478985.1. Classification (NCBI taxonomy): domain Eukaryota; kingdom Fungi; phylum Entomophthoromycota; class Entomophthoromycetes; order Entomophthorales; family Entomophthoraceae; genus Massospora; species Massospora cicadina. The sequence continues at coordinate 43,379 of JAKSZP010003298.1, forward strand.
GGGATTGTTCAGGTTTCATCATCGACTGATTGAGAATTTAATGAGTAAGTTGCAAGGCGAGTGATGCCACCTGAAACTATCTAATCAATCAGTTGGTTTGCAACCTGCCATAATGGGTATCAAGTCCCATTAACTTAGCAGGTCATTTGCCAAATATGTTTGGTTTTCTGGGATCAAGTAGAAAACGTTAAGGACAAGTTTTCTGACTCTTTCCATTTTAGGTCATAAGGATGTCTAATGATGGAATCCTAACCAGGATGGGGAAGACCATCACTGATGAGATGACAAAGGGTAATGGTAACGGCTGCCATTTCATCACTGAGGCGCCAACTGAGGGTTAGGTGCCAAATTCCCTCTATAAATTCCCCTGAGAATTCATTTAACTAAAAAAGAAGTTTATTAGCAGAATTCATTATCATTAGTAGTTCTAATTATCTTTAAGGAAACTATTTCTATGTGCTTTAATTGGAGACTCTTTTATAGGATAAAGATTAATGATTGAGAATCCTGAGAAGAGAATCTAAGCTGGGATGGGAATTGCTGCTGACTTTGGGTCACCAGAGGATAGGCTGTAAACTAGGATCTGAGCGTGGATCAATTTAGGTAGATAAGGTTCATAATCCCTATTGAGGACATCTAGAGTATTTCAAGGAGGAATACTGGTCAAGAGTTGGACCAGAAACTAGTGGTCTATTAAACTATGGATAATAGTCTTAATACTATTTTTAATAGTATATCTTATATCATAAGACTACGCAAAGAGTGTATAAACCAAACCTGTGAAGTTATCACCTAGAGTAAGTATTCGTGAATGAGCAGCAAAGCTGCTAGAAGTTTTAACAATGAGTTTTTAGAATCCCAAGGAATGTGAATAGTAAGCTCAAATTGAGGA
>JAKSZP010003299.1:0-44134 GCA_022478985.1 Massospora cicadina
TTTTTTTGCTTGGAATTCACAATATATAGAGATCAGGGATGTTTTTTTGGTAAATCTACAAACCTTTCAAGATAAGTTCTATAATTATCACAAATTATGGATTCTGCGTCAGGCTAATCATCTTGTTCAAAAAGAATTCGGTCACTACAAGGATAGGAAGCTTCAAGTGAGCTTAGTTGACCACAAAAGTTAGGGTTGATCCCCAACTTTGAGAGCTCTTGAATTTCGTCAGAAGATTATCTCACTAAATGTTTGGGCTACATTACAGATTAGGATATATTCCTTTTGGCTGACACCTCCTAATCTCAAATTTGGGAAGGAAGTCCAACAACTCCCCCTTCTAGGTCTTGGCATATGGGGAACGGACAGAGAAGGTGACTATGTATGCAGTTTACTATGGTACACTGAATGACCTCTAACACTGAATGTTCATCGCCCCGCTTATGAATGACTTTGTAAGGCCCTGACCTGTTTGTGCCCAATTTGTTGTCAAACCCTCCAGGACAATGATGGTAGAAAAGTACTAGATCACCCAGCCAGAAGGTGTGCTGGGGGTCATTCTTATCATTAAGTTGATTAGTTCCACTGCTAGTTGAAGCAGATAGGTCCTCAGAAGCCAGGGCAAGTATATGGATATTTTCATTGACAATACTTCACATGATGATTCCAGGGGCTTTGGTGGAGGCTTGTTAGAGTATGGCCTACACTTTAGAAGGGAGCTGGGGATTTCTTCCATACAACGCTTGGAAGCGCGACATTTTAGTTATTTGATTATAGCTGATCATATAGGCCAGAATTGCACTAGGCAAATATTGGGGCCAATGAAGGGGGTCAGTCATAGCCTTTTTTGGAGGGTTGCAGTTAGAGTACCATTTTCCCGCTCTACCATTCCATTGTTGCAGGATGGTAGGGGGTGGAGAATACCACTGTGGTTCTCATCTATTTGGCTAAATCTTTCACCATCGTCAACCAGAAGATTTGCTTTTAATGGGAATGATGATGTTAGGGCTCCCAAGTTAGGTGATAATCTGATTATTTAAAAACATGGCCTTTAGCCTTTGACAAAGCTGAGGGTAGAGATACTGCTTCAATCTACTCAGTTAAATGGTCCACAGCTAGAATGAGGAACCAATGTATATTAGAGGCTCAAGGGAGAGGTCCCACAACATCATTTCTAATAGTATTGAAGAGTTCAAAGGGTTCCATTGGATGTTTAGGACGAGTATTAGGTATAGCTTGGTTTTTGAATACCAGGCTGGACTCTAATACATCCTAGATTGAAACAAACATTCCTTCCAATAACATCGAGTCTTAAGCCACTGGTAGATTTTCTGAATTCTCCTGTGGCTCAATTGCAGATGTCCCTCCAATATGACATTGGTTTAAGCCAAAGGTCGCACATAGGGCACCCAGTTTTTGGACACAAGATTTTACAATTATCCCATTCTTGACTTGAAGGTTCGCCAATTTTTTGCTTATCACTTTTTTAAGGGTTGGGGATTCGTCCTTCTATAAATGCAATTGTGTTAGGTGTAGAGTTGATCCTCTTCAGGGTCAGTTAAGTTAATATGGGAAGACATGATAGGCAAAACGCATTTTAATGTATGAGCCCTGGTTGATGGATAATGGGAAAAGTAGTAGTTTAAAGTTTTAACGCCCATTAGGATAATCTCCCATTGTTGTCCTTCATTTGCTGTAGCCTTTGCAAGAAAGCATGGTAAGTAATTATGGTGAATTGTTTCCTGTATAAGTAATGTCAGAAATTATTAATAGCCAGTAGGACCACCAAGCATTCACGTTCTATAACATTATGGTTGCGTTTGTCTCAGGATAAGGTCTTGCTATAGTAGGCGATGGATGGTCTACTAAGTTTTCATCATATTGAGATAGTATAGCTGATATGGCATATCGCTAGCATCAGTAAAGAGGAGATAGGGTTTATCATATTGATGAATAAGTACTGGAGAGTGGGAGAGAGAAACACATAGCAGGTCAAATGACTGCTGTTGCTCTTCTTTCCATTAGAAGGGTATCCCTTTCTTCAGTAATTTAAATAGGAGGCTTGGAGGTGTCTGCAAAGTGGGGAATTAACTGGTGATAATATTTTACCATCCCTAAGAAAGCTTACACGTCTTGTAGGGATTTAGAGGGGATATCCTAGGAATGATTAGGACCTTTTAATTAGTCAGGGATATTCCAGCTTTACTTACCATATGGCTTAAATATCCATCTCACTCTGAAAAAAAGAGCATTTTTGACGTGTTGAGTTTAAATAAAGATTACCATAGTCAATTAAAGACTTGCCTGAAGTGGTCTAGGTGCTCAGTAAAGGCTCTAAAAAACGGTAATATTTTCAATATAAACTAGCGCACAGGCACGTTTTAAATCGCCTAAAAGTCCGTCCATGGCGCTTTGGAAGGTAGAAGGGGCGTTACATAACCCTTGCGACATTTGAGTGGACAGAATAATCTTTCACTTGAGATGAGAGCGCATTTTGACAATACTCCAGTTACAAATTGACTTGCCAGTACCCGCTGGCAAGATCATTAGCTGAGAAATAGTGGGATCTCAACATCAAGCATAAGAAATCATCTATACGTGGCAGATTATAGCTATCTCTTTTTGAGATAGAATGAGGCGACAATAATCCAAGACAACACAGTGGCCACTATCCTTCTTCCAAATTAATAGTAGTGGGGAGGCCCATGGGCTTTTTGAAGGCACTTTTAAACCAGCCCTTAACAATTGCTGTAAGTCTAAGACTACTTGAGCTTCTTCAACTTTGGATTTTTGGTATGTCCAGGATTTGAATGGAGGGTAAAACTCAGTCTCAACTTTGGTGAATTATCCCCAATATTTCCCTTCATCACATGATCCTAATGAAAAACATTGCCATAATTCTCAATGAGGTCTTTGACATTTTGGCATTCATTAGGAGTAAGTTAATCTCCTATCCTGATTTTGACCAGAGCTATGATGGATAAGGGATCAAATCTTAAGCCATGTAAAGAGCCAAAACAGCTCACATCAATAATAATCAATAAGACATAGTCTTTACATAAGTGATAGGGGCATGTTGAGGGACTTGGAGGGTATGATTTGTTAAATTCTCAAATAAGATAGAGATATATAACTGTAGGCGGGATCCAAAATCACAGGTCAGTCTAACGCTTCTTTGATTGTAGGTTTTGGTATACACTTAGCTAAAATTTTGTTTAGGAGGTAAGAGACATGGATCCTTGTATCCAAAATATCTTGTGAGCCAGAGGGTATTGTGATAGGGTGAGGGATATACGGAGGGATCTCATCTTTGGCATCAACATTCTCTGGGGGTAACATAGTTTCTCTCCCCTAAGACTTAGTATTAAATTTGCAAAATGGAGGATGGGTATTTGAGGAGGCATGTCCATTATTTTGTATCCTTAATTTTTAATGGGGAGTTCAATTGTTAATGGTATCCAATACTCAAGTAGGGACAGGTATTTTTCTTTGTTTTTAATGATGCAGTTAACATCCCGCATCAGTTGGGCACCAATAAGCAACTCATAATTATAATTTTCTGACATGATGGTGGTGGCAGTAATTAAAATTACTAAACTTGAAGTGGTAAAACAGAATAGGCTCATATCACCTTAGTTGACTGATTACCAGCCGTCACAATTTCATTTCATGAATCAAGTATGGTGCCATTTTTATGTTTTGGATAATTTGGGAGAAGATAATATTAACTGGGGAATCGTTGTCAATTATTGCCAAGGCTTTGACCTTATGAACGACTACCTCTACTCAAACCACCAAAGATCCAAACCGGGAATTAACAGCTAGTAAACTGTTATTAGGGATTTGTAGAAAAGCAAGCGGAGGATTCTGTTGCAGCCAATCTCGGGGTTGTTCAATGCATTTTAAAGTTTTATCTGCCAATGCTTGGCCTTCTATAGAAGAGCTAACCGCCAAAATTTGATTTGGGTAACTGACCAATATAAAAGTAAGAAAAATGGAAATTTTCAACTCCTTGAATAGAAAGAGGTACACCAACTTCTAATGGGGCAGCTAACACAAAACATCATGAAGTGCAGAAAATAGAGCTAGATCAAGAACAATGGTATTGAGGCACTTGATTTCCATCAGCATAGAGAGCTTCTTTCCCTATACTGACTGTTTTTCGTCAACAAACGTTGAAGGACACGAAGAAAGTCTACAGTGTGGTTGGTTTTCTTGCAATGGGTGCAGTATAATTCTGGTGTAGGCGAATCAGGGAAATGTAGTGGCTAACACTTGAGTCAAGGCTTATATTTTTCAAAATGAGGTGGCCCAGCGGATTTATGTAGTTCAGCAGGAATTCTAAAGTAGTTTTTTTGATATGGAGGAGGGACGTCAAGTTGTATTTCACCGCTTTTAGATAAAGTAAAATATCAGGCATATTTTTAAATTCTGAAAACTAGTTGGTGATAGCAAAATCTAACATAAGATGATTCCCTTTAATCAATGTTTGAGCCTTTAGGTAGAAATGATAGGCGAATTCATTGATAGTTTATCCTCAATTAAGGTTTATTCCCATTTAGGTCTGTTTTTGGTTGGATAGAGTTAAGTCGCTCCCAAATTCCCAGAGCAAAGCAGTTTGGCGTCAGTCAAAGTATGGCAATGCTTTAGATGGGGGACCATAATGTCTTGAGCCATGCAATTAAGACATTTTGTCAGGTGTTTAAGGTGTTGTTGATCAGTTGCTTCCTCTATATAGCTTTCATAGCAATATAAGAAAGAAAAGATACTTCCCTCCCCAGGGATTTTTTTAGTAAAGGTTCAAATGTACCACTTGGGGGGAGTTGGAGGCTGAATGACATGAACTGATACTGGGACTGTGCTTTCACCTTTAAAGAAGTGTATATCAGGAATACGCTTGTTAATTTTTTGGTGATATGAGCTAAATCTGACAAGTTGGTTGCACAGAATGTTTATCTGAGAAATGGAACAGCCAATATGATGATGCCAATCCTGTAATAAAAACTGATATAAAATGGAGCCACCTTCAACTGATACATTTATTATACCTATCAAAACGCATTCTATCTCTGCTAATACTAAAAACATCCTCCTTATCATTTATCTGCTCAACTTTTATTCTTGGTATGCTTGGAAAATTCATCCTTCTGCTTAGTAATCTCCTATTCATCCCATTTTAGGAGTTTTTTTATCTCAAGGTTTCAGAGAATTTTCTTCAATATATTGAACTTCTGAAAAACAATTGATTCACTTCACATTAACATAATCTATGCTCAATCTAGAGGCCCGCCTAAACTCTAATTTATAATTCACCAAATATATAGCTTATTGTCCAGTAATATCAATTCTCAACAAGACCCCCCTTTGACTGGAAAATAAGCTCCTATTGCTTTTATTCTTGGAGGAACATCATGTAAACTCAGTTGATAATCCAACCATCTGCGGGTTCCTTTATGGAGTAGGAGTCAATACCAATCTTCTTGATTATTCAAATGGCCTAATACAGATACTAACAAGTTTGTTCTTCCGTCCAAATCCATGTTGGTCGTGGAGCAAGACATGCTCTCGTACAGTGGACTGCAGGAGAACTGCTACATATACTCTGGCCAGTCACCTGATCAAAAATTTTCTTAAAGAAGCTGGTAGAATATGCTTTTAATTGTAGTTTAGTCTGCGTCTCAATTACATTTGTCAAATTATGGTGCAATTCTATGCCACCATTATCCTCCACACACGAGTAAAGCAGGGCAGTAAAGCTGGATATCTACCATAGAGTAGTTGTAAAGGACTATTGCCAGTGGATGAGTGGTAGCTGATATTATATGCAAAGACAGTTGTGGGTAGGATGCACTCCATTCAGAGGGTCAATCTTTACCAAGGTTGCGGAGTATCTTTACCAATGTTCCATTGACCTAATCCACCATTTCATTGGATTTCAGATGGTAGTTTGTAGTCAAGACGCCATGGATTGCCATCAGTTCATTCAACTTGGGCATGATTTTTGAATTTAAATTAGTTACAATGTCTGTTAATGAACTTCAGACATCCATCTCAATGTATGACACACTCCATGATAAACTTGGCGGTGGTGACCGCCCCAAACCATTACTGTCCCTGGCTTCCACCCATCTCATCAAATGATCAATTACTACAATTATGTGCTTAGATTAGTTTGTGCCAGTTGGCAAAGGCACCACCACATCAAGAGAAACAGTATGCCATCTGAACCAGGGATTAACCAGCTGATGAGTGGTCTTCTTGAGGAAAGGTTTCTTCACTTGGCACTAATGACAATAGATAACTGTCCCCAGCACGTCATAATATAGGCTCTCCCTATAGTATGGGGTTGCAAGAACTCCAATGTTTTCCACAAACCACCACGCTGTACCACCTGAGGTGCATCCATAATAATTGCTGGTCTAGCAGAGGGCTTAGGGAATTTCAGCATTAATTCCCAATCCGCTTATATAGTTCCCCATCTCGTAATAAAGTATCCTATCTAAGCTCATTAAGCACTTTGATCACTTGTGGAAGATCATTGTGGTAATTTCCCACCCTCATCTTCTCATACATAATGTCGGCCAAATCTACCATAATGAAAACCTTTGGTAGCCGTGAAAGACAATCTGAATTTTGATGTTTTGTTCCTGGCTGGTGTTCAATATTGAAATCATATGCTTGAAGTTTCAATCCCATCTTGCAATCTGTCCTTCAGGTTCACAGATATTTTGCAGCAAATGCAAAGATGCATGATCCATTACCACTTGGAATTTCACCCCATGGAGTTATATCCAAAACTGTTTATATGCATATATTACCGCTAAGCACTCCTTATTGTTATGGTGTAATTTTATTCATGACAGTTTAAGATTTGGCTGCAAAAGGTGACAGGGTGCTCTACGCCGCCTTCATACATGGATATAATACTAACCACATGACGAAAAGTGATGCAGTTGTTTGTACAATGAATTGTTTTTCTAAGTTGGAATATTGAAAAATTAGCATGCTTGACAATGCAGTTCACAAGACATCAAAAGCGTTTTATCATTGTTCTATCCAGTCAAAGGTGGCATTTTTCTTCAATAACTAAAAGAGCGGTGCACCAATACAGCTGGAGTTTGGAATGAACCGCCAGTAGTAACTGACAATATTCAAAAACACTTGGATATCTCTCTTATTGCATGGCTGGGTCATCTTATTTATAGTTTCCACCTTTGCCAGCTGCAGTTTATGCCCTTTTGAGTCCACTATAAACTCAAGGTTTCCAATTGCTCCTTAAAAAATGACACTTCCAAGTCCTGATCTTTTAATTAGCATGGGAAAGTTGTAAGAACTCTTGTTCCTAGTGGTCAAGATGTTCTATAAACGTTTGCAATAACATGTTGATATCATTGAGTTAGGCTAGAACGCAGTACAGCTTCAAGCCACCCAAGATCATATTCAAAGCACGCTGGAACGTAGCTGGGGCGTTGCACAAACCTTTTAGCATACATATATGCTGGAACAACCACTTCGAGGTAAAAATAGTGCATTTCTCACATTCTGCCGCTGGCAATTCAATCTTCCAATATCCTGATACAATTCCATGGCAGAAAAATAATTAACCTCTCCCAATAAATCTAATGCGTTGTCAATCCATGGAAGGGGGTAGGAATCTTTCTTTGTGATGCTATTAAGCTTTTGATAGTCAATGACGAACCAGTTAGTGCCATCTTTTTCCCAACAATAAGCACCGGTGATGCCCATGGGCTCTTGAATGGCTCTAACATCCTTTTTATTCAATTTGGCCACCTCATCCAAGACATCCACTTCCACCGCTTTTGAGCACTGAATAGGCCATTAACTAATGGAAGGGTAATCTCCCGTGTCTACCTGATGCACCATACCTCATGTGAACCCCAAATCATGGTCATCAAAAGCATTAATATCTCGGTATTTTTCAAATAGGGCCATCGCCATATCTTTCTGTTCATCCAACAATCCGTTTAGAGCTTCTCATGGAATCACTGTTACTACACCAAATGGGGATTTTACTGGTAGGCTGAGGTCGTCCCACAATCCAAAGTCATGAATATGATGAGCTCATCATTAGGGTCCAGGTGTAGATAAGCCACCATTTGGTGCTTTTGGACCGTCATAGCCCTCTTATGCAGGTTTGCTATCAGCACCTTCACTTCCTCCTGCACTGGTAACATTAACACAGGAGCCAAATGAGGTTTGATATAGGATTTCTGGTAAATCCCCATAATCTTCCCATATAAACATTCTAGGATGTTAATTTCAAGTTTCATCTCTGCTATGACCTTATTCCTAGATGGTATGCTTACAGTGATTGTAGCTTATAGCAGAATACCTTTGTCTTCATAGATCTGGTTGGGGAGGGCTCTGGTCCTTCGATTTATCTGAAGATATCAGACATGAATCACCCCGTCACTATACGCCAAGTTGATCTGGCTAGAGCGGATCTAGGTCCTTTGGGACTCTGCTAGAGGTAAAGTAAATGGGAATCTGTTATCTCAAGATATTAATGGGTTCTTCTGCCATATTGACTACAACCCCAAATTGCCACATGAATGCAGCACCAGCTAATATATATTTAAGTTAGTAATTGGCAGAACCACTTCTGGAGTGTAAGCCCCAACCAAACCAAATCTCAGAGATAAAGCGCTGTAAGCTCCTTCAGACAGTAATTTGTGCCCCCACGGTCCCATAACCTACTCTGTGTTCCACATCAGGCTTCCCGGAAGATTAGCCACAAGTTTAGTGGATATTTAACTGGGGCACTAGTATATATGACAGCTCTAATTTTTGTTTTTTTAACAAAAATATCACATTAGGCACACTCCAAATAAGTAGAACCATTAGTGCTTATTACATGAACGTCCAAGGGCACATTGTTATCAAGAAAAGTGGCTATACCCATACTGAAATGAGGATACTTTTAAGCGATCTTTTATACTGGAATTTCTACATTAACTCCCACAAGGGAGGCGACGTCCGTTGAAGGTCTAACAACGCTCATACCTTTTTATTCAAAGATTAACTAATCATATGGTTTTTGCACATCTCAGCAGGACTTATAGCTTGAAGGGTGATGGTCGCTTCTTGTATTGAGGTTAAGTTATGTAGTAATTTGTTGGTATAATATGTCGTCAGTTTGGAGACCAGAGCCAACACAGAGACCCATGGGAATCGCCAGGGGCAAATAATTTTGAATTAGTGGATTTAGAGCGTCCCATCTCTACTCTGCTTGAGCTTTTCCCTGGTCAATCAAAACAGATGGCACTGCATGAAAGTTCTGGTTTCCTGGGCAATTAGCCGCATAATGTCCTTTTTGTCTACATAAGAAACAGACATTCATAAACAGCTTTCAACTATAGTTTATAACTGAAGATTCAGGTCAAAAGTTAACCAAAGCATTTAAATTAGGCCGGAGATGGGACAGCTGAGCGTAAGGAAGGCTAAAAGGATCCACTGACATATTAAGTGGACAAATATTACCCAACGGATTATAACTGGGTCGTTATGGACCTTTCTTGATGAGGATTTGCGGCGGTAGCAGGGGTTTTTGCTCCACATTAGGAGCACTGAACGTGGTGGATAGATGGAATAAAGTGTTAACAATTCAAGGAAGCCCCATATCTTTATTAATATATGAATCATAGCATTATGTAGTTCATGATATGAAATGACTGCCGCCGTCATGGCTATGCCTACATCCTCGTTTGTTAAAATATTGGTTCCCACTAACACATTAGCTTCAATTGTGATTTTCTCCGCGAACTCCACTGGGACCCATTCTTGTGAAACTGTATGGTTAGAAATTTGGCCTTGCACTGTGCCATCTTTGCCACGCCCCAAACAGATGGATCACAGTCTCCTTCACCTCTTGATATGATACAGAACTACTTTGTAGGAAACAGGTGACCTGGTCGTCGCTCTCCACACCCAAAGAGGATTTTAACAGTTTTGCTTTCTACCAATTTGATGCTCCTTCCACTGTGAATTTAACCTTTTTGAAATACCCGTGCCTGTTCCCATCACAACTGAAAGGCGCTAACTTCTCAATTTGAACAAAATCACCTTACTCTATGCTTTAGGCGCGAGGAACAGATGAATAGGTTCAGGACGGCGAAGGGGAACATCCCCTTGTGGGAAAGAATGAGGTTGTGCAGATGAATGTAAATCCGCCAAAGTGGACTGAGAAGAGGTTGGATTATGGAGAGGAACTGCAGTGACCACCAGGTGGTACTCTCTGGCCAATCCGTAACACTCTCTTCCAGACTCTCTACTGACTGTACCCTTTACTTCATTATCAGTCTGTTTAACAAAGTTTTTATTGATTATCCTCTCATCTTTGACCAAATAGCACTGGCACTGGTCATCTCTCACCCCAAGTTGAAGTGCATCATACTAGTTTTGTAATTTTTGGCATAATTCCCTCTTTGTGTCCAGTCTTTATTCTATTGCATGAAGCCATGAGAGGACAACCTCCAATGTGCCCTGCATTCTTACGTTCTGCCATCCAGTGTCATGCGCTTGTCAGTTTGCTTCATCTTCTTGATTAACAAAAGCGGATTGTTCCTGCACCAGCTCCTTATTGGTTCATCAAAGGGTATTCAAGCACACTTGCATATCAGCATACTCCATCATCTCATTGAATGGAAGGGTAATGGCTCGACTCTGAGTCACCTTAATACACTTTCAAAACTGATTAATCTGACCCAGCAACTGGCAGTATTCTGAGGAAGCCACAAAAGAGCTGGTCATATGGTCAGCTGCCCACTGGCTACTCCACTCAGCATGAAGTTGACTAAATTCAATTGCCACATAGTCAGCATGTTAATTCATCCTCCGCTCTGTCAGGGTAACACAGTCCCTAATCCGAGCTACAGCTGTTTAAATCTCCTCAGACATTTCGCCAAGTCTGTCATAAAGTGCTCAGTGTTACTACCCAGCATAGTGACATCCTGAATCCATTCTGCTGAAGCCCACGCCGTCTAAAAATTCTTATTACTTTAGGTACTTCATGGTTCAACTGGGAAACTAATTTCTTTAAGCAATGGCAGACGCCCATGACATGACTGTCCGCATGAACAAGCGCCCTATGAATCTCAGAGAAAGAGTGGTCAAGGGGGCAGTTGTAGGGAAGTTGATATGACTTGATAATACGCTACCCATATCAGCAGATCACAGGGGAATTGAGATGAGTCTCGAGATTTATGAAAAGGGGATACACAAATTATAATTGAGCAAAATGAGAACATTTGGTGAATCAAGAGGAATCATGCCAAGATTTGATATGAATGAGAGCAACTCGAATAAGGAAGAAGAATAGAAGATACCAAGCTAGGATTCATCCAGCTGGGGAATCAAGGTATAAAGAGCCTCATGGAAGATTAAAAGGGGATAGTCTTTTACGAGGAAGAAGAGCATAATGTTCTGCGAGATATGTAAAATAAAGAAAGAAATAAGGGGCAATACCTCCATATATAAATTAATTAGTTTTATTATAAGAATCAGCAATCCTCATATCATTCAATTGGGTTGCTCAGTGGCTATACCCTGTGCAAATCCAACTCAGCGACAACGGACCTAGATGCCAAGAAATTAACAGTGGTGCTCACTACAGGGGGCCACTTAGCAACTATAGCGGAGAAAATACAATGACGAATCCTCATTTGTTCTGACCTAACCTGATCGGGTTCTGAGCATGGCATGCTGAAGAAGCTCAGAGGACACCTAACTTGGAACCAACATTGTTTACTGTTACTGAACCAGGTGATGATGTATTTGTGATTACTGTGCAATTTGAGAATTTTCCGAAGCTGACAACTAACCAACATGGATGCTCCATGAATGTGACTCCACAACAACTAAGAATTATTATGGAATGGTTGTTGCGCAGGTATCACCTATATGAGGATGAGAATGGGGAAAATGCCGTGAGTCTGTTTTATAATTAACGCAATCAAGAAAATTGATATGCGCTGTATATGTCTTATTTGGACGCCACTACTGTGGGGTTAACTCGCCGCCTCAGTACTCACGGAATTGAGGAATACTTAGTCGCTTATGTGCAACCTTTGATTCGCCAGCTACTATGTGTCCTGGCTCACCATAACATTTAAATTGGAGATGTGTTGCGGTTTACTCAAGCACAACAGCACAATACTAGCCTCCTGATGGACCACCTTGATCGTTCAATCTCAGAAATACAAGGGGTGCTGGCATAGATGGATCATCATGTTAGGGTGTTTGCCGTCGATTGGACCTTCTAGTACCACAGTTAAACTCTGAATTACCTTGAGTAATAAAAGAACTACTGGAACAGCATGGCCTATCCACGGAGTGGATTCAGGACGTGACAACCTTGGGGAAGAATACTGAGTGCTGTATGATGGAGCTAGCCAAATGGGCGGAAGATCTTGAAGCCATGATTGCTCAGCTTAAGGAAAGAATGAACCTAATGGAAAAAAAATTGGCGGCCCAAGTTGGCTCTCTATTGACAAAATTAGATCAACTCCAAAGCGAATGGGATACTCAGGTAACGTCTTATAACGCGCTTATTCTTAGGTCAACGTCCACCGAGTATCTCCAACTCATTAGTTGAGTTACATGACTAGAAGTCATTAGTCAGGCAGAACGCCAACGAGCCTCCCCTTTCCCTATCAGTGAGACAAGTGAGTTTTCAGACATGCAAGACTGCATTGATACCCTTTGAAGGGCTAATGAGGAATTGGCGCGAGAACAATATTTCCTTGTTAACCAAATAAACAATGCCAACCATCAAGCGGAAAACACAAGACAACAACAAACCCGCCTGCAGAATAGAATTGAGGAAGTTCTTTCACAATTACAAACTATGGAACAAACAATGAATGGGGAAAAGGAGTTCCGCCAAGAATTGCAATGGCAATATAACACACTGCAACAAGTATGGCAGGATGGACAGTGTAGATGTGCTTTGGTCAAAATGGAACAGCTGATTATCAAACGGTTCATGGGGCGTACCAGAGCTGGGGGAAATAGGGGAGTTAGTAGCGACTCAGGGGAAGAATGTTATGGATCTGCAAATGAGTATCCATTGGGTGGTACGACAGACCCCCCACATGATGACACTACTTCTTATTCAACTTTGATGAGCTCAAGCTCATTTGGATGGCGGCATTATAACACACCAAATGATGGTTCCCATAGTCGCTCCAAATCCAGTTCGCCTGCCCCTTGCAGCTGAACCTGAGAGCCAAGTGAATTCATCCGTATTATAAAAGTTACCTCCTTTCAGTCATAATGGAAACCTACATGAGTATTTTAAACATTTAAAATTTGCTGTGGAAGGGGCAGCCAATCAATGAAAAGCGAAGTTGTTACTGTCCGCTTTAGATGTGGAAAGCGCTAACCAAGTGACCTGTATCTTCCAAATAGCTTGGTGTCTTACGCCCAATTTAAAGCGATAGTTATCTGGCTGTTTGGAGGCGCTAACAAGATGTCTCAATGAAAAGCTGAATTTATGACTATACAGTTTAATCAAAATGAGACCTTGTCAGAATTCACCAAGTGGTTTTTGGTGGAAGCTCACGTGTTACTTGGGGCTAATATTTTAACCACTGAAAATGTAGGTATAGAGATGACAGTGGCGGTTAAACCATACTGGGAACTTTATAACGCTATGTCCCATGTGTTGGATGGGGATACCGGCCTCATTCAAATTGTGAACGCCTTACATCAACTCTCTGCCACAAACGGCGCCCCCAATGTAGCCCAAAAACCCTCCGTTGCCCATGCTCCATCCTTTTCCAAATATTGGGCGCAGCGACTGGGTTATCAGCTGCTGGAATGTAATCGTCTCTCATATGAGTCAGTAGACCCTTTCCGTCCCATGTATGCTTCACCAGTTCAACCGTGACCATGGAACCTTACTGGCAATTCTCAACATGGTCCTTCCAGCCCAAATTATATATGTGCACCTTTTACACTCACTTGCTTCCAGTGCGGAAAAAGAGGTCATTATGCAGCCAAGTGCCTTATTAAACCACAAGTGTACGCAATGCCAACTATGAAAACCAAGCAGGGAGAATCTCGAGTGGAGTAGAGATGGGACGCTTTACCTCCGCTAAGCTCAATTCTCTTGTCCCTAATACCTGCCAAACAACTTTACTAGTAGAAATTAAACCTCAATTGGACGATTTTTTATACCAGCAGCTTTTGCTAGATACCTCTACTTCTGCTTCCAAGAGTAAGAGTTCACCCAATTGGGCTGAGCTCCGCCAAGATGTGCTGAAAATTATATGCGTGAAAAATACTGGAACAGACTGGCTCCAGCAATGCGGATTCTTCGCTGAAAGTCACTCCTTTAATAGGGGTTAACATAGCTATGCTGGTGGAAAAAATCGCTAGTGTGTATCCTCAGGTCGGTAAGGGTATTTCTTTTTTAAGTAACACAAGACCCTTGAATGTACAAGTAATAAACCCTAATGATTCTTCTTACTCAGAATGTACTTATTGCGACATATTCATTCGAAACACAAAAATCTGCGTGAACATAGACACGGGAGCACTTGTGAGCATAGTCTCCACCCAGTTAGTGGTTAAACTTATGTTGAAACCAGATGTGGACCATCGAGTAGTATATAGAATGGCAGAAACGCATAGCACTGTGTTGGAAGAAGCATATAGCACGTTGCCCCTACGATTTGGTTCAGTTCAGGTGTCTGCTCCAGCGGTGGTCTTGCCAAATAACCACTATGATATGTTAATCGGCGTGGATTTCATGAGGAAATTTGGTGTTGTGATATGTATGGTGGAAGAAACCCTTACTATGTTCAGCCAACATATTCCAGTATATTTTTCCTCTGTGGAATCCCATTGGATCCAGTCCACTCCGGTCAGGTCAATCTAGCATACCGTGATGGAGTGATCCCTGTTTGCTATCAGCAACTGAGTCAGCTGACTAAGATCCTCCCCAACCAGATATATGAGTATAAAGGAATCCCGCATTAAGTAACGCGCCCTTTAAACTTACCGTCTGGATACCAGGGCATAATAGGGACTGGGCTCAAAATTGAAGTTCCTAAGGGACTGTATGGAGAAATCCTGGCTCCTCATCAGGACTCGCAGCTAGAACCACACGTGGCTCCAAAGCTATTGTTTCCTGGGAATGGGGGAGGTGATGGGGTTGCTCGCGAACCTACAGAAGGAGACAATAACAATTAGGCGGCACCAAGTGGTGGCTTACCTACACTTTGTCCATATTGAGGAAGTTTGACATATTTATGACTTTGGCTCATGGGAAGATCTCAGACTACTGGCTTGCGCCTCATTTGGCATACTGACTGTTGTTCCGTGAGAAGCGCTTATGGGACTATTGGCGGATCAGCAAGATAAGGCTATGGCCTTATTTGAAAAGTATCAGGATATTTTTGCAAATAATGATCATGACTTGGGGTGCTCTCAAGGAGTGGTACATTAAATTAATACAGGGGATCACCCTCCCATTCATTCGCGTCCTATTAGATGTTCTAGAGCAGCGGAAGAGGTTGTCTCTGATGAAGTGGATAAGCTCATTGAACAAGGGATGCTAGTGCCATCAAACAGCCCCTGGGCATCACCTGAGCTTATTGTAAAGAAGAAGGATGGCTTGAATTGGGTGGTTATTGACTATCATAAACTCAATAATGTCATTAAGAAGGATTCTTACCCTCTTTCACGGATTGATGATGCATTAGACCAATTGGGTGAGGCAAAATATTTTTCTGCCATGGATCTGATCTCAGGGTACTGGCAGATTGAATTGCCACCAATGGAATGGGAGAAATGTGCAATCATCACCTCAGGAGGGTTGTTCCAGCCAACGTGCATGCTGCAAGGATTGTGTAACGCTCCTGCTACATTCCAGCATGCCATGGATACGATTTTAGGTGATTTAAAACTGTCCTGCATCTTAGTTTACCTTGATGACATCAATGTATTTTTGCGAACATTCATAGAGCATCTGGCCCACTTGGAGCAAGTGTTTTGGCACCTCACTGCCGCTAATATCAAAATTGAGCCCCAGAAGTACCATTTCTTTGAAGAGCAATTGGAATACCTCGGTTTTGTTGTGGATTTAAATGGGCTAAACTGCAGCCAGCTAAAGTGGAAGCTATAGGCAAGATGACTTGGCCAGAAAATAAGCTGGACATTCAGGTGTTTCTAGGAGTGGTTGGGTATTATTGATGGTTCATTCCAAATTTCAGTTGTATCAGGGCACCACTTTTCGAGCTATTAAAGAAAAAAGCTCCTTTTGATTGGATGGAATCGATGCCAGAATGCTTTTGATGTATTGCATACCACGTTAGCAAGTGCACCCATATTGCAATACCTCAACTTCAATAAGCTGTTCATAGTGCAAACGGACGCATCCTTAGCTGCTATTGGGGCAGTATTATCCAGATGGATGATGACGGTGTGGAACATCCTGTCGCCTTTTGTAGTCAGAGCTTGAATTGTCATGAACAAAGCTACACTGTAACTGAGCGGGAGTATTTAGCTGTGATCTATGCTTATAAACAATTTTGGGTATATTTGCATGGGGTAAGATTTCAAGTAGTGACGGATCACGCTTCCTTGCGCTGGCTACAGAATCTGCATGAACCGGAAGGATGGCTCGCACGTTGGGCTCTGAAGCTGCAAGCTTATGATTTCAAGATCTTACATCAACATGGGGCAAAACATCAAAACGCAGATTGTCTATCTCGATTGCCCACAGTCACTATCACAACGGATCTGGCTGATATAATGTATAAAAAAATGATGGTGAACAAATACCAGGATGAGCCGCCATAAGTGATCAAGGTGTTAGACGGACTCAGGGAGGGTACCTTCATGCGAGGGGGAGAATCATACAAGTGGATTGGAGACTTGACGCTGAATTTCCCAAGCCTTTAAATAGACCCTCAATAATTATGGATGCTCATTAGGCTGTAGGCCATGGTGTTTACAAAAGATGCTAGAGTTTTTGTGACCCAATACTTTTGGGAAAACATGCATTATGACGTGTTGGAAACTATTAGCTGTTGCCATCAATTTCAAGTTGAAAAACCTTTCCGTAAGAAAACCACCTATCAATTAGCGAAACCCCAGTTTGCATGGCACACCGTTTCCAAGATGTAGTGGGACCTCTGCCGACTAGTGCCAATTGATCCAAGTATATAATTGTCCCATCAATCATTTGACCCAATAGGTGGAGGCCAGGGCTATTAGCGACTTGTGAGCGGTCACCACTGCCAAGTTTATTATGGAATGTGTTATACAGCAGCATGGCTGTCTGAAGTTCATCGTGACAGACAATGGAACTAACTTTACTTCAAATATCCTGCTGAAGTTAAAAAAGTTGATGGCAATTCATGGGGTTTTGACCACCCCCTATCATCCAGAATCAAATGGGATGGTGGAGTGAGTCAACGGAACCCTAGTAAACATACTCCGCAAATTGATAATGGACCAGCCCTCAGAATGGAGTGCTCTTCTACCTACCTCTGTGTTCACTTATAATATCGGCTATCATTCTGCCACTGGTAAGAGTCCCTTTCAACTGCTGTATGGATGACATCTGGCTCTACCTGCCCTGCTATATTCATGTGTATAGGACACTGGTGGTGTGAGTCCTCAGCGATATCTGAGGCAACTTATGGATACATTGATCAAGTTGCATACAAAATCCTACTCCACCAGTTTGGCTAAGAAAATTCAAAACCAGGTGGCTGACCAGAAGCGCTGGAGCGGACTTCTGTTGTTTGCTGAAGGGGATTATATATTATTTCATGACCAGCATGGATTCAGACGAAAGAATAAGCTCTCTAACATTTGGGTCAGCCCATTTGAGATTATTGAGAAGAATGGTATGGATGTCTACACAATCAAGGAACATGTTGGGGGTCAGATTATCAACTGAGTCCATGCTAAGTTCCTTAGAGCGTACAAACAGTAAGAGCCTATCATCCAGTCAAAGGGGGGGTAATGTCAGGAAGTTGATATTACTGAACAATACACTACCCATATCGGTGGATCACAGGAGAATTAAGATGAGTCTCGAGATTTATGAAAAGGGGATACACGAATTATAATTGAGCAAAATGAGAACATTCATCGAATTGAGAGGAATCACACTGAGATTCAATACAAACGAGAGCAACTCAAATGAGGAATAAGAATAGAAGATACCAAGCTAAGGATACATCTGGTTGGGGAATTGAGGTATAAAGAGACTCATAGAAGAGTAAAAGGCGATAATCTTTAATGAGGAAGAAGAGGCGCGGGTTGGTCTGTGAGATATCTAAAAATAAAGAAAGAAATAAGGGGCAATAGCTCCATATATATTTTAATTATTTTTATTATAAGAATTAGCGATACTCATATCTCTTGATTGGGTTGCTCAGTGGCTATATCCTGTACAAATCCAACTTGGTGACAACGGACCTAGACGCTGAGAAATTAACAGCAGTAAAAGGTGAGTGTCATTCTTTTGCGCTTAGAAAAACAAAATGATGTCCACGATCTCAATGTTATGTCAGGCCAACGCACGCAGTATTTGGCAGATCAAAGGCTGAATGTATACAACCAAGTATTCCTCAGCTCCATGTGTGCTGAGCCAGTGAGGTAGCCCCGTGGTGGTAGCATCAAGGTAAGACATATACAACTCATAACAATATTCTTGATCCCATTAGTTATAAAAAAGTCAGCGCATGTTCCCCTACATCATCTTCATAGAGGTGGTAACCCCGCAAGAGCCATTCCATAATACCCCGCAGTTTCTGAGGGGTCAAATTAGTATACCTGCCTTGTTGATCTGAATCCAACACTGGACAAGCAACTAACTGCAATTATATCTTATTATCCTAGTACCCTGGTTCCATCACCACAAGTAGTGCTGGCTCTTTGTTAAATAACTCCATTGTTTCCCTGAGATATTGGCCATGAATTCAATGAGATTTTGGCGTAAAGTGTGAGGGCTCGCCATAATGCCCTAGTGCTGTCATGCTACAGTTGACCAGTGGCCCCCTGTAGTGAGCACCACTGTAAATTTTTTATATTAGCTAAATACAATGAGCTGGTTGCACAGGATATTACAACTGAGCAACAGAATGGCCAATATGATGATTGCCAATACTGAATTAAAAACCAATATAAAATAGGAGCTATCGCCCAACCAATATTTTTATTATATATATCAAAATGAAGACTTTCTCTGCTAAATACTAAAACCTCCTCCTTCTCATTCTTCCACTCAACTCTTATCCTCAGTATCCTTGGTCAATTTCACCCTTCTGCTTATTAATCTCCTATTCTCTTCATTTCAGGAGATTTTGATCTATCTCAAGGTTCTGGCGTAATTCCTTTAATTTTCTGAACCATTGAGACTATAATCAATTCGCTTCACATCAATATAACTCGCTCAATCTCAAGGCTCACCTTGACTATAATTTAAGATCTGTTATAATAAATAGCTTATCATCCAATCATATCAATTTCCTGACAACGCTTGAGGGTGAAGCACATCCAATTGACTTCGCAGATATCAATATCATCAATTATTAAATCTGCTCGTCCATGAGTGGCACTAAGGGCCAATTATAAGGTGACAAGTTGATTTGTTTGACAACTATAATTTTGATGCAGTATTGGCATCTTAAAGTTTGTGTTGTTGTTGCTCAGTGGTGAGCACTCTTTGCTCCAACCCAGGTACCACAGCAGATAGGGCTGCCAAGTTCCCAAGACATTCATGATGATTGTTTAAGGAATTTTTGTGGGAGATGGGAACTACATCCCATATGAGTTGGGCTCCTTGGGCAATACATCCTAATTGTACATCAATGTTATTAACTTTGCTGAATTTAATCCTGGAGGCGTTCATCAGGGATTCCTGGGTCATCACTAGGCCCTGGAGGTCCTCTTGGCCCAGGGGGTCCTCATCCACCATCCTGTCCTTCAAGACCAGGGGATCTTATTCAACATTATGCCCATCATAACTGGGGGGTCCACTCTCACCAGCCACTCCTTGTGGCTATGATGAACGTAGGCCATTCTGGCCATCACAAAATACATAAATCATTTCCTCCAATGACTGGAGGCGTTCATCCACGGAGGTGATAAAGTTATCAATTTCAGCTTGTAAATCAAGGATATGATCTATGGGCTGATTATGAATGATGACCTCTAGTTGACTAAAATGATGAGTTTTCTGTTCAAATAAAACTCTTTTCTTTCCTACTGGTGCTAATACCCCGTTGTTGTCCACCATGGTCGGCCAGCTAAAGCGAGCGCCAGACAAAAGTTTCCCTGAAGCTTCCTCACCTTCTGATAGGGCTTCCTAGGCTGTTAGATTAGGTGCCATATTAGGATTTTTTATTTCTAATAATCCCTTTGTTTGGCCCATTCTCAAATAAAGATGCGTGGCGGCCACCCTTTTTTGGGTTGAGCACCACTAGTTCTAAAAACTCTTTTTACCTTAATCCAGATGGGTTAACATGTCTTGTATCTCGTTTTTGAGCTGCCAATTTTCAAATTTAGTTTCAGTTTCACTGCCAAACTTAGATGCAGATTGGAAATATTGGAGGTGCTCCAAGTTTATTGTCTCTAATAACTGCATATGGTGGAATAATTCCTGTTGCTGGAACCCAGCTACTTAGAGTAGATGGTATAAGGTGGGATATACAAAGTGACGAAGAAAGCGTTTCATATCTCAAGCTCCAACCTGATCTACATCAAGCAAAGAACTTTGAGCCATTATCATCATAGAGGATGGCACTGCAAGAGCCCATCTTATTTAACTCAGACTCCAGGGACAAAGGCCTCAGATAAGAGGATTCAAAGGGCTTCAGCAAAGTCTGATAATTGTAAGTTAGATTACTCTGCGGATGGAGTGTGGAGGGCCACCTACATCAATGGGGAAAATAGAGTGTTGCAGGTCCTGCTTTATCTCCTATTAAATAATGATTCCCAGTCAATCATATGGGCGGTTTCTCAATTCAAGGCGTTTTCTGAAGCCGAATCATTATTGTCCATTGTTTGCTTTACTTTTATTTTATATTTTCACAGTGAACATTGGGGTGTGCCTGGCTTGGCACAAGTTTTATCAGGACTCTGTGGGCTGATACCACGTATTTCTTAATTTATTTTCGGCCAGGGGACCCAAAGCTCCTGGATGTTGGAATATACCTTTTGCTTTTCTTAGTCAAAAAGTCTTTACTCTGGATACTACGTCTGGAGTACTGATTCCTAAATTTATTTTTGTCCATAATTAAATAGTGTTAGGCCAATTTGACTTTAATAGCAAAGAAGAGAGTACCCTTTATTTGCTTAGAATTCACAAAAATAAGTAGAACAGTGAGTTTTTTGGTAAATCTCCAAGAAGTCTAAGTTAAGAAGTATAATTATATTGAACTGGGGATTCTGCGGCAGGCTAGTAATCTTAGTCAATTAGGATTTGTTCGCCGCATGGATTAGGTTTGAACTCCAAGGTTAGGAAGCTCCAAAGTACATTAGTTAACCATATAAGTTTGGTTTGATCCCCAACTTTGAGAGCCCTTTAATTATGTCAGGGATTATCCCTGAAAAAATGTTTGAGCCAATGTATTCAGTTTGGGATCAAACCCTACGGCACAACCCATCCAAAATTCCAATTCAGGTAGGAATCTCAACAATGGAAGAGAAGTGGGGTGTTGTCTGATTAAATATGCCAAGTGGCTTTATAACCTTATCTAAGTAAGCGCTCCCATTTCTTCATCTAACTCTGTATTCTATAAGATATTCAGAGATTCTTGTGTCCCTCAACAGTTTGTCTTCATCCCTGAAAATTATTAAGGTCATCCTTGGCTTTATTTTAGTTGATAGCGGGGATTGCTGCTGCTAATAATAAATTTTGAACTCTCCATAGTTTGCACACAAATTCTTATTTTCTTTAAAAGCTCTGGTAAACCAACTCAGAGCGTCACCAGTGAGCTGAGAACCCAATGTCATAACTTTTCTATGTATCATCTGGGCAAGTCTCAGGATAGGTTTTATGATGGTATATCTATTTAAGTCCTCCTTTCACTTCAGGCAACCTAACATTCAGTCAAAGGAACTATAGATTAATGCAAAACTTATATTTGGCCAAATTCACAGTCTGCAGCTTAATGGGTCTTACCACATGTTTCTAAGTCGTTTTATCTTGCTTTAATGGGGAAAACATACTTATAGTAGTTGTAACTTTTATTAATAAGGAAAATAAAAAAGCTTTAATAATAAAAACGTGGTGGAATGGACTTGGTAAATTTTGGTGGTCAAATTTTTCAGGGACTGGAACCTCTGACCTGGTTGGGGTAGCTAATCACAAGCTAGCATAACCATGGATTTATCTAGTATGGCAAGGACACTAAAAAGTATCCAAGTATAAGAAATGATGGGTAAGCTGGTGTGGGAGTTACTTACAGATATTATTTTAGGGGTGGAATATGGAAGGGAGTTTCTTGTAGATTAGGTGGTAGATCAGGATTAGAAACAATTTAGTATGCTGCTTTTTAGTTTTGTTTTCATAGTAGAATTTTTGCCTGAATAAACGCAACCTATGGATTCTCTAGTTGATTTCCATGCCCTTTCCTAAATTCACATAACCTGATTGATCTTTGGAAGTGTTACTATTTTTTGAGCTTCTGGTATTACCACTTAAACACTATATTAAAGTTAGTTGGAATCGTCTCAATCTCTTTACAGCTATTACCCTTTGAGAGATTAACTAACTTAATTGCACCACATAAGTACTAATTTATAGTCAATCTGTAAGTCTGGAGGAGCACCACCCTGAACCTATATTGCGCTGTGTTTCTGTTACACACCAAAAAGTGGGAATAAAGGCTACCATACTCTTTGTAACCCATGGCAATTTAGCCCATGTTGTAGATTAGAGGTGAGTGATAGCGTACTCCATCAAGGTTTCCCCCTTTCCCTTATCTGAACATGCAGGACTGCTCCAACTAATTAGGATGTGTTCGTAAGGTGGCTGTGGTGAAAAGATGCCGCCAGAAGGGTAGTGGCGAGCGCCTATCTCAGCGACAATTTCAGGTTCTTTTAAGAGGCAAAAAAAATCTAAGAAGATCGAGTGGTCCAACTCCGTTGGGGTTGAGGATGAAAATTCCATTAGATAACCAATAAGATCATAACTACATGACCTGTTCATGGCACAAACAGTCGCCTGCCAAATGAAGCATCACCAATCCACCAAGAAGAATCATGGTGGGAGGAAAATTTAGAAGTGAAATTTAATTGAGAGTTAGCTGTCTAGTGTAAGTTGATTTGTCATCAGTTTAATTACAAAATCTCATTCCGCCAAATTTAATTGGGATCATAATACTTTGTTCATATATTTCCACCTACTACTTAAGCTCTAGTACTTAATACAACCATCCCTCACTGGTACAGTTGTCAGTCAATTCTCATATATTTGTTGCAATAAACAAAGCCCTTACCAGCCAATTTAACCTATAAACTTCTTCCTTTCCCTGTCATGGCAGCTGCCTAGAATCATGCTTTCCGGGTTGCACAAAGACTGGGCCTTAGTGGCCATTGTTACGATGCTGCTGCCTACCCTAACCAAATAAGGTTACTGGGTGATTGGCCTTGTGGGGATGTCGTTGGTGGATGCACTCTGGCGTCATGACTTTAACGGGCAGGTTCACGCCAATATGCAATGAATGAATCGGTCAGTAAGAGCCATGTTACTGACCATACTAGAAACAGGCCTACAGAAGCCCATCCCCAAACCTGACCGCCATGCCTCATCATTTCCACGTATTCCATTACACGGTTCCTATGACGCTGCGTGTCACCAGCAGGATCTGGGACCAGGAAAGTGCTGATAACGATGCCAACGCCACACTAAGCTCACTGGTTGAGCTCATGATTTTAACTCTGATCTGCTTAATTAAATTATTAAGTTAATTTTTCCTTTTTAGCAAGCAAATGTTTCTTAATCTGATTTTTCATTTTTTGTAGAAGATGCAACTGCCTTTCAGAGCTGCAACATCCTCCCCATAATAGTGCTTTTCAAGTATGGAATAAGCTCCTCATAGGCTAAGCTCTCTCAAGCACTGTCAAGCACATCGTTTGCAAAGATTCCCTATCCCACCAGATCACTATCCATGACATGCATAAGCCCAATGTCATTCATTGGATGCAATTTGGGTTTGGGATGTCAAATTTTCTCATCTCCTACTTTCTTGAGTTTGAGACTCTTTTGTTTAGGGCCACATGTGGGTCGAATGCCACCCTATCCAAAGCAATGTACAGATCAGGTGCCTCCTGATTCTTTGAATCACCACCCTGTAAAGTCCAGAACTCCTGGACCTTCTCCAGGCATTGTGTGCAGTCCTCCTTCATCTGACATGTCGCCTCCTCCACCAGATAGTCTTTCCACTTCACCAGCAGTTGCTGCCAGCCCCTCACACATCTCAAATTTAATATCTGTTACACCTCATATTCTGGCACATCCCCTTCCCTAGGGTTTAGAGGTCCCAGTTGATATAAGCCTATTCCCTTGAACAATTATAGCTGGGAAGCGTGGATCACCAGATGGGCCCTGGAACCTATTGGAAAACTTAATTTAAGGGTGACCTGATTTATGGCTCGGATGATTCAGTATGGGCCCAAAAGATTTGGTCCCAGATTACAACTCTTAACTGGGACAGCATAGTTCTTAGCTGCCATGAATACAAAATCCCCTGGCTTGAAAGTTGGATTTGGCGCCCTTTGTCAATCTGCCTGTCACTTCTGCTGAGCCACTACCTGCTCCAAATTCCTCATAACTTCTTCCCAATATCTGACATAGTATGCGCCATCTCATCCACCCCCTGACACACTCCACCCACGGATCCCCCATTCAATCTGGGATTGTGACCATAATTTGTGAATAATGGTGACATCCCATTGAGGCCTGATAATAATTGCTGTAAGAAAACTGGGCCATACAAACCCACAAAACCCAATCATCCTACCGAATGGACACATAACACCAGAGATACTGCTCAAGTTTCTGATTCACTCTTTCCATTTGTCCATCAGATTGAGGATGGTATGCCAAGGACTGACCGGCCTGATCTCCAAATTATTCAGCAAACTTGACCATAATTTCGAAACAAATTGTGGACCTCAGTCTGAAATAGTTTCCTCAGGTTAGCCATACTGGAAGAAAACCTCATCAATGAAAATTCTCACCACATCCTTTGCTGAAAAACTCCCAGAGCATGGAAAGAACTCAGCGTATTTGGTTAGTCTATCCATGACCACCCTAACCGCATCCTTCCCCTGTCCCTTTGGGAGACCTATTATGAAATTTACACTAACTGAGATCCATGGGCCACATGGTATCAGCAGTGGATTTAACTTACCAATGGCAGTTTCTTTGAGGGCTTCGCCCTCACGCATACCAAACAGTCTGAAACATACTTCCCGACATCCTTATGCAGGCCTGGCCATGAGTACTCCTGTTGCACCAATTCTACCATCTTCTTCACCCCCAGGTGACCCGCTAATGGCTGATCATGTGAAGCCCAAATTACCTCCCGTTGCAACGTTGGGTTGGGCACCCATACACGAGAATTGTGGTATAATATCCCGCCCCTCTTCATGAAGCCCTCATGGCGCTCATGCGGCCATTCCTCCATCATCTCAGCTTTCAGTCACTGGGAGAATTCCGATTTTCCTTAGTTCTGGCAGACTTTCACTCCCAAACTCACTATCACTATCTCCAATAATCGCAAATTGGTCCAGTCAGAACATCATGGCTGTATTAAACTCCTCTAATTTCTCCTTCTCATACATGAAGCCCCTTTCTTGACTCAACCAACCAGCTAGGGCATTTGATGCTCCAGGCCTGTATTCCACCTAGAAGTTATAATGGACCAGCTTCACATGATACCTGGCCTGATACTGGCTCATCTTCCTGGGTTCACGATAGTATTCCAACGCCTTGTGATCCAACTGAATAACAAAAGGATGCTGGGCATAGAGTAGGTGATGCTGCCATTCCCGCAAGGCTGCCATCACCACCAGAAGTTCTTTCTCATATATATTGGGTAATTCATTTCCATGAGGAGCATTTTATGGCTAAAGTAAAACATGGGGTGTTCCAGCTTGTCTACCAATTCCTGAAGAAAGACTGCAACTACAAAATAATTTGAGGCGTCCGTTTCCACCACAAATGGCCTCTCAGGGACCTGATGGGCCATTACAGGTGCAGTAGGTAACTTATTCTTCAGTAGTTCGAATGCCTGCCCCTCTTTCCTTCCACATATGAACGGGACATCCTGTGTTAAACGCGTGAGAGGTAAGGCCATTTGGGAAAGGTTTTTCACAAATTGACGAATGAATTTTGATGTTCAAAAAACTTTGCACCTCCATCTGATCCGTAGGGGCCTTCCATGCTGCACTGCACACAGCTTATTGAGACATACTCCCAAACCATTCTGGAAAACCACTTTGCCTAGGAAAATTACAGAACTATGATTGAATTCGCACTTGGAGTGTTCAATCTGAGTCGCATCCAGCCAATTTCCCCTGAACTTCCCAGATATCTCAGATATGATCCTCTCAGGACTATAAAAAACCAAGATGTCGTCCATATAGGCAGCACAGTACTGACCAATCAACCCTCCCAGGACATGGGAAATCATCAGCTGAAACACCACCGGAGCATCCCTAAGCCCAAATTGCATTACATGATACTGATACACCCCCAGGTCCACTTAAATGATGTGTATTGCTAATGCTCCGATCTCACCAGTACCTGGTTGAATGCGTCTGCAAGGTTGAGCTTTGTAAACATGGTGCATCCGGTAACCATTGGGATGATATCCTCTAACATAGGCATCAGATATGGATCAGGCCTGGTGACCATGTTCAGGTGACGGAAATTCATACATGGGCGTAATTTGCCACTCGCCTTTGGTACCAATAATACAGGATACACACATAAAGATATAGAGGGCTCAATTAATCCTTTGTCCAACATCGATTTCACATGGCCCCCCAGCGCATCTCTGGCCCATTCCTTAAGAGTGTATACTGGACACCCCCTGGGAAGCTCTGACCCCTCCTTGGACCAGAATAAAAATGAAAATGAACCTGTAGGGGAAAAGGCGAGTCTCCAATAGGACCAAATACATCAACAAAGTCGCTATTTTTGGTTTTTAACTCTACCTCCTGCATCCCACCCAAACTCCTGTAACCACTCAAAATATCACACCCAACCTCCATCTTCCACCTCATCTGAGACTCAATCTGTGGAGTCAAGGTAGTATTATGTGGTAAATCAACCTGGGGCTGGAAAAGATGCCACCATTGCATCCCCAATATCTTAGGATGGGCCAGATTTCTGATTGCACAGAAACCCTCTTTAAACCAAAAAGGGTCCTGCTGAACAACTAACAAAGGCTCTAAACACCAAGATGGAGCCCTCCTTGACACATCGGCGAATACCATCTCAGGACCCCTCTTCATATCCAAGTTCAAACGTTCTGCTAAGGCGAACTCTACATAGTTTCTTCGCCCCTGTATCCACCAGGGCCAACTCCTTATCTGTTCAACTATGCGAGTATAACTCCACTGAAACAAATATCCGAGGGTAATGTGAAGAAGTATATTTAATGTTTAAGGCATTCTCAGATTGAAAATTCACAGGTAAGGTAGGTCTTGGACTATAACTCTTCCCGGGTCCCTGACCTCCTGTTCTTCCTAATTCCTCGCCATTCCCCTGGTAGAACCCCCAATGATATTTCCGAAAATCCTGGGTGATCCTTGCCAACCTCCTCGACCTCTGCTAGCCAATGCAGGTGACTGGCCCCTTCCCAGGGATATAGATTTTCCCTCCGGTTTTTTGCCAAGTCCAATTGTTTCTCCAACTGCATTACCAATGCAATTTCTTCTACCATCTTACTCTGAACTTTAGCAGCCGCAATGGCAGCTAACATATCTTCTTGCAGCCCATGTCTGAACATTCGCAATGATTGTAGTTCTGAGACTCATGATGCTTTTGCCAATGGTCAGAAAATCGCCCATATTCCTCAACCAATCCTCGCTCCTGACACACCATCAGCAAAGCCGACCACGCTTCATCCTTCACTTCAT
Organism: Massospora cicadina; assembly: GCA_022478985.1. Classification (NCBI taxonomy): domain Eukaryota; kingdom Fungi; phylum Entomophthoromycota; class Entomophthoromycetes; order Entomophthorales; family Entomophthoraceae; genus Massospora; species Massospora cicadina. Next base: position 28,141 of record JAKSZP010003299.1, read on the forward strand.
CCAGACAGGCAGCCTGGTTGATCCAACTGACACACTCATCCATGGAACCTGGAAGGCGACCTTGCTCCTCATCCAACTCTTGCACCCATCCATTTAAATCTGAGGGTAGTGCTTCCACAATTTGTGCAATCTGCAGCGAGAAAGGGGTCTTCCTTCCCATTTCTTGAGCCAATCGCGCCTGAAAACGAATCAGTGACACCACTTGCTGGATCTTTTTTAAAGCTTCCATGGCAAAGCAACATGGCCTCTTGGAGATGTAGATCCTTCACGGGACTCCTCCATCTTCACTGGACTTGCGCCACAAACCCAAAACACCTCTCTTATTACAAAAGCTAGTGAGAAACTCACCATCACCATCAACACATGATAATACCATTCCTCCCCCTGGAGTCACCCACTATTCTTGAGGTCCCCAAAAAACTGACAAATACATATTTGAGTTGCGTCTAATGTAACTGGTGGGTTTGCGCCAATATGCAACAAAATGAATTGGGCAGTAAGAGCCATGTTACTGAACATACTAGGGACAGGCCTACATAAGCCCATCCCTGAACCTGACCGCCATGCCTCATAGTTGCCACATATTCTTGTACCACGGTATTCATGATGCTGCATGTCAACAGCAGGGCCTGGGACCAGGAAAGGGTTGAGAACGACGCCAATGCCACACCAAGTTTATTGGTTGAGCTCATGATTTCGATATGATCTTCTTAATAATTTTTAATAAAACAATTTTTCCTTTTTTACAAGCAAATGTTTGTTTTTTTGAATTTTCATTTTTCATATAAGATGCAACTTCTCTTAGGGCCACAATATCCTCCCCTAAATAGTGCTTTTCAAGTATGGAATAAGCTCCTCCTAGGCTAAGCTCTCTCAAGCACCATCCAGAGCATCATTTTCAAAGATTCCTATCCCACCGGATCACCATCCACGTCATGCATAAGCCTGACATCATTCCATAAATGCAATTCAAATTGGGATTTCAAATTTTTACAGCTCCAACTTTCTAAGTTTAAGGCTTTTGGATTAGGGCCACGTTTGGATCAAATGCCACCCTATCTGAAGCAACATACAGATCAGGTGCCTCCTGATCCGTTACTATGACGTCCTGTTATTGTTGGAGATTATTTCTCCTTGTTGGCAATGTTTGTGACCTTACCAAATGTTTCACACCAAGTGGCACCTCAGAAAATCCTGGGCCCTCCATGGGTTAAAAATAGTTAACCATTGCATAATCTTCTGCCACCACGGTGGCCACAGTTTGGTTTCTTATTGTGGAATGGTGGTGACGTTGGTCACCAGTCGCCAATCCCTAATTGCTTCTCTCCCTGCCCGCTACCAGATTGTTTGGACAGCAATGCCCCTGGCATTCTGGGTTTCTTTCTGGGTGCTCAAACACTTTGACTGGCATTCTAGTCTCAATTTTTATTCTCTGCTTTCATGACGCAATCCCACTTCACAGCATAGTTTACTAAGATGTAGTTAATGATGGGGGTTCTGCTTTTTTTTCTTTCCATGCTTTATTTTGACACATTTTGTGGTAACCAGAGACACTTCGCAAATGCATACTTGAACCTGTCAAAAACTGTAAGTTGATGAGGCGCAGTGTATGTAGAGCTGAAATAGCTATCTTATGCATAATCAAAGAAGTTTTAAAAAGTTAATTGGCTTTACATTTGTTACTTGAAAAAAGATAAGGACATTGAAAAGTCATGGAAAACCAAAAGTTTGATTATGTTACCAATCTAGATAGTTTTTCTTTCCCCTGCTTTAATATTTATATCTATCTTAGGATGGATCCCATTTAACATCATCTAAGATAAATTTAGAAGATACTAGAACTACCTTTCTAAACAGAAAAGTTAGTATAGTTGTGTTTTGCTTGCACAAAATGGTTATTTGACCCCTCTAAAATGACATAGAGGTTATTTAATCTTCTACCTACTTTCAGTGGGCCATGGAAGTTACCTTTTAGATTTAAAGATGTTTTGTATACTTATTTACTAAGATGACAACACTGTTTTTTGTAGAACTTCATTTTTCATGTTAATTACCTATGCAAAATATTTTAAATGCTCATGAAAGCTCTGTTAACAATTTGGATTTATTTGAAGTATGCTGACCAGGGGACAGACAGTACCGATCTCAACACTCAAAACGGCAAAACAAGCTACTAACCAGGTGGGAAGCAGAAACTGCTTAACCCACCATGGCAGAGGGTGAGGGTGGTCGGGGGGTTGGTTTTCAGAAAGACCCACCTCGATCAAGGGGTGTTGGTTACAGTACTGGATCAGAGCAGAGAGCCAGGGCGTTGGGGCATCTGCATAGTGGGGGCTGAGGTCAGCGTAGTAGGAGTTTTCCACTTCTGCATCAAGATAATGATGGGAAAGTGTTTCAACAAAAGCTGCGAGGAGAACTTCAGCTTCTTTGCGGGCTTCAGGAAGTTGGGTGAAAAGGGAGATACTGTGGCAGGTGATTTTGGCTGAGGGGTTGAATGAAGCAAGCGTTGTGACATTCATAACAGCGATTTCAGCATCATCAAATAGTTTTGAGATGTCACTGCAGGGAGATTCAGGGAAGTCAGGGGGGAAGAAGATGGTGGGCAGGCCATGCTGGAGCTGAGCCACTGACTGGGCCACCGCGGTGCGTAGTTTTGGTCAATGAGGAGAGGCCACCGCAGCTAAGGCGAGCTGGTGGTCACTTTGGAAGGGGCTGTATTGGGTAGAGGAGCGAAATGGCGAGGGGTAGGGGTTTCATCGAAGTTGGGAAGGAAAAATTCTGCCCGACCATAATCGCCATGGCAGAGAGGTTGACCTGTATGCTTACTAATGAGGATATTACCTGATTCGTCAGTTTCAGCCAATAGATCCCATGGATTTTGGTTCACTGGAATAGTGGCATTTAAATTTGAGTGGGTAGGATTGGGCGAATGGGCAGCTGCTTGGGTGTGAATGTTGGTCCAAGCATTGCTCTGATTGGCTGGCTTAGATTTAGGTGGGAGAGTGAGGATGGAGGTTTTGGGTGGGGCTGATTTTCCATGTGGGCCCACTGAACGAGATTGGAGGGTGGGAGGGGGCAGCAAAGTGCCCCATACTGAACCTCCAGAGGGGGGCTCAGAAGTTGCATCAGCGGATTTGGCCTTAGGGCACGCTCTTTTTGCATGGTCGATGCCAAAGCAGAGGGAACAAATCTGCCTACCATTATTGACCCGAGCCCAAAAGAAATGATCTGGCGCTGCAGCCACACTAGCGCGGGGTGGGATTTGTTGGGCTATGGTAGGGTGGTGTGGTATGATGGTGGCTGTTGCACGAGGAGCAGCAAGGCGTTCTGCACCAGATGGAATGGCAAAGATGAGGTTGGGCTGAGTGCCATAAGCCATGAGCCCCGCGACCAACTGGTCATACAAAGCCTGGGGTGGAAGGTGGGATGGGAGATTTGCAAAGGATACCACTAGTGTGGTGTCTGAAGGGAGGCGAGTACGGGTTGTGGGAATGGGGTTTTTTTATAAATTAGAGGAGTTTGTGCTGCCGCTTCAGCATCCTCCTCAGATTGGAACCCAACGTCAAAGTAGCCCTTAAAAGGGCGGAAGTCTATAAAGCCAGCTGGCGCAAAGGCTGTAGTGGCTAGGTCAATAATTGCCTTATCGGCATATGGGAACAAACGCCCATAGTCCACTCTGAGGCAATAGCGGATAGCAGAGCGAGGGAGGGCGAGAGAGGATGGGGGCGAGAAGGGTGGACGCGCGCCAGGTGGAGCGCTAAGTCCCGTGGGGGGACAAAACGGTTGGAAGCAGTGGGCGGGCTGTTTGAACCCGTCCGAACGCGCTTGCCTGCAGGGCGGAAAACGCTAGGTGGGGGTGCACTGCTATCCCACACTGAGGTGGCAGGCGGCAGAGCCAAGGACATCAAAGAATAGGTTTTTTGGGCAGATGGCTGTAGATAAATAAACTTAAATTTAAAATCGCTCAAAAGTGACTTTATGCGGTTAAAGAGAGTAAAGCTCTGTTAACAATGATTTTTACTTTTTTCAATATGTTAATTGAGCTCTTAGGACATCAATTAAATCAGGAATGAATTCATTTCTTCTTTAGCAAAACCTCATCATTTTTAAAAAAATGACTCATCCAAAACTTTGTAGCATTCAAGTATCTTTGAGAATGGTGGGATATTACCAGCAATTCATCCCTAAAATAATGAGGTTTAAGAAACACGATTTACTTGTTACAAAATTGTACCTATTAAATGAATTATGAAACAACAGTATAATTTTGAAGCTCTGATTAATCTTTAATAAACTTTACCATCTTAGCTCACGCAAAATTTATAAAAACTACCATTTTATTACCCAAGTACGTGTTTTTATTTTCAGAGATATTTTATACAGTCCAATGCCCATAAAGCAATCATTATATCAACTATATTAACAAGACCTTCCCAAAGCGTAAATTTCTATACTGTAATTAAAAACGAGTACCAAGTTATCATGCTTTAGAATAATAATTTTCAGTCTTCCTTTATAGAATTTATTTTAGGTAGTTTCCAAGAATTGTTAGTTAAGCTGTAACTGGAACAAATAAAGTTAAAATTATATAATCACCAAGTTGCATACACCTTCAGTACTATAATCTTATCATCAACCTATGTCCTGGTGAAATCCAACAAAATGCCAATAATTATCAAAATACTTATTCAACAATACTTATAGCTGTTGAGGATTCATTATATAACTTTAATGTATGACCTGATTTTCAGTCTTTATAATCTTCTTATGAACAAACATAGATTAAATTAGAGCTGTTAACGCCCAAATACTGAATTGTTTGCTATATAACTAAGTAGGAAACAAGCTACAATAATCTGACCTTCTGATCAAACAATATGATCCTCATATGGTATTCAGGAGTGTGTATGGTGCAATAATAAACGTCATGACTCATGACCTGATTGTTGGATTAGATTGGAGGAACAAGATGAGGTGAATAAGGCCAAAGGAATTAAGTTGGCCGCCCTTCACTGTTCTTAAGCCATAACCTGAAGCAACTCTGGGTGCAGGCCAGTAATCTCAGGTAGGTTCTGTGAAGGCCCGTTATGAGGTTTATGTCATTATATTAACAGCATCAAAAACTAAAATTTTATGTTATGGATTAAAATGGTTTATTGAGTTTTATTGGCAAACAAGGGCTCTATAATTTTGAAATATCATATTACCAAAACAGATAGTTTAAATCTTATTTTTAAGGCGTGGGTTTCTACATACTTTTAGTATGGGACTACCATCATTGGTAGTTTCTATTTATTGGCTATAACTTGCTTAGATCCTCATATTCCTTTATAGCCATGTGTGAGCTTTTTTGCTGTTTACTGAACAGGTTTGACTTTTGCATTGAATGTTGATGATTTGGATAAAAATTATTAGGTTAAAAATTTCTTGAAGACTCAAATCCTAGATTAGTTCTTCACAGCCAAGATCAGAAAGACTTTACTTCTAGCTAAGTGATGACACTCTTCTTTCTGGTAACCACAAGGAACTTCTGGATAACAAGGAAAACGTTTCCTTCCACTCTCCAATGGTGTACTGAGAACTACTTGTACAAAGAAAAACTATCATTTTAAAAAACTCACGAGAGTTATCACAAGACTGATAGGAGAAAACTCTCACTTACACCCAAATTACAGGATTACAATAAATTGCATAGCTAACTAAATGATATTTCAAGATAATCTTTAATTAATATCATCAAGTACATGTGATAATAAATTTAAAATTGAAAGTGACTAATTGTAAGAAATGGAGAATAACTAGTGTATGATAACAGCTAGCCAGTCGTCTTCACTAAAACCAAGTTCTACCCTAATCATGTATATTCCTACAACTAATAAATGGTCTGATATAAGAAATAAAAAGTGATGGAATTTAACAGCAAATAGCCAGCTTGTCTTCTTTATGATTGATTCAACTTTTAATTTAGTATCTTCTTAACCCAAGTGATTTCCACCTCACTATGAGAGTTTGAGACATATAAAAGTGGACCTACGCCACATTCTTAACAAAGACAAACACCAAGAGTTAGCTGTAACTGTGCTTTAATTTTAAAGAGGTTTTTTTAAAATGATCTGTTTTATAAAAATGAACAAGGTACTTGCCTAGGGAATTTGACATTAAACTCTTCTGTTGGCACCCCGATTGGAACGGCAAATACTGATGAGGAGTTTAGCCCTTTGAGGCATTTGAAATAATCATACTTCATCTACTTAGTTGGATTCTGCCGCAGACTAAGTCACAACTCCTTCTGAGTTGGATATTTAAAGGGCGTGTCACAACACCTTTATCCAACCCCAGCGGATTAACCTTATTAAGTTAGCAACCTGCTTAGGTAATGGGCATTTTACTCACTAATAGTAGGTATCGTTGCTTTTTAGGATAACTGGAAAATTGCTGCCAATAAAAGCATTGTCTAAGCTTCAGCAACTGCCAATAAACCCTTATTTAATTGCAACAAACCCTAATTAATCTGTGCAAGATTATCCTACTATCAATTAATAAATTTATAATTAAAACACTTGCAAACAAAGTTGTTAATTATCCCCAATATACTTTAATCCAACAAAATTGAATCCAGAAATTAGTTAATATCCTATTGATTATTGACCAAAATTCAGTTACTAAAATTATGATAATTCTCACATCCGCTATTGGTCTACTATAATTTTCTCCAAAAAATAAAACAGATATTTACATTATAATTGAATAAGTTGGATGATATGGGCAATCCAAAGTACCAACACATTTCTCTAACTTATTCAGATTATCCAGTGAAGAAAGAATGTTGGAGCCATACGCCACTTTGTTCCATGGCATTAATCAGCCAGCATGGGTAAAATTGATTTTGGGAAAGCTATATCTTTTTCTCCTTGCTTGATGCATTTTTAAAGGCAATTCATGGCATCACAGTTCTTCAGCTTTTTTTGTTGTTCACTGCCACCTCCTTAAAGTAAAGTTTCATGGCTATACGGCGCACCAGAACTACTTTTTTAATTTTATAAATATTATCATCTAGATCCTGTTTTCCCTTAGGTCAGAGCTGTCGTAGCTACACACCATACCAAAATCACTCAATTAATCTCTCCAATGAATCTCTTAATGGCAGTATTCCTCCAAGTATGGGCTTCTCTCTTTTACTCAGCATTAAACTTCAAGTTTTCTTCTATCATGACTTTCCACGACAAACCCAATTTCAACTTGAGCTGATATCAGAGTTTTGCTGAATTCTTTTGTTCCCAAAACGTCAACCCCAAAATCCCCCTTTCTTATTGGAGGGGGAACTTAATGAATCTACACTTGTCAAACCTAAAAAAAGATGATCATGCTTATCCCAAACAGGTGATATCATAAGATTCAATCGCTCAGAGATTGATAAGATCTGATAGACTCTGAATTACTTCAAAGTCTATAAATATTCAATCCTTTTGTTAAAAAAATAGGTTAATTCAAAACCATATATTAATACCGTTCATATCATTTTGGAGAGTCAATAAAGTAACTTTGAGAAATTATCTGCCCTTTTGAAGTGTAATTCAAAACTTCAAAAGTGGTGCTCATATATGAGGGGCAGTCTGAGTTACACACCAGTGAAAACGTCAATAACAGCAATGATTTCTCCTTTTTTGCCTGAAAAATCTCAAGAACATGAGCAAGGCAGTATTCTAAAATGGGTTCGTCCCACTACAACTGAAATCCTGAGGGTACCATCTACATTAGAATTCTGTGCCAACTTAGAATTTTATGGTCCTAATTATAGCCTTACCGCGAATCTTCAAAATACATCCTAAGATTTTAAGAAACATCATCTATCAGATTCTTTAGTGTTCTAATTCCGGAAATCCGTTCTACTCAATCTTGGACTAGTGCAATACCCTATGATATTGGATTTATCCCAAAATTCTCAATTTCCAAGTATTGGTACTGAGCAATATTTACACCAATTTGTACACCCTACTTTATACCACTTATTACTAGTAGAAATGCATCATCAAGAAATGATTGATTTTTAAAACGATTCCAATCCTTGAGTAAACACGTTTGTGAGTTTTACAAGTCTGCCTCTGAGTTTAACAAGGATAATGTGATGTATGATTAATTTGCAATCTTTTTAATAAAATGCAGCAACAACATGTTCAGCATGAACACGTATAGTATAGTTTTGTTGACTCACAATTAGTCAGCGATCCCAGGAACTTTAGGTTGAATGGAGAAATATTTTTTCCCAACTCTTTAATCATAATCCATTGATGGAAGAGGAAATAAAACTCGCCTCTTCCAACTGGAACAATTGTACTCTGTAAATTAACAACAAGTTGGTAAAGTAGAAAATTCTTTGTGAACTATGAGTCATCATGGGGAACAAGGTCTTCATAGTGTTGAAGGACCTCATGGGCCACTGGGGTGTGAAGAACCACGTGGACCTAATAGCGCTGATTGACCTTTTGGACTCCCAGGTGCTGAAGGGCTTTGGGGACTGTTAGGTTCTGATGGACCTCATGGACCACCTGGTGCTGATGGGCTTTCAGGATCCCTTCAACAAGCTGACTCCCTCTTGAGCATAATTGACCGCTTGCATGAGCATTTCCATAAAATTTCCAAGGAGTTTAATCTAACTCCTGATGGGGTACCTATTGAACCTCTGTTGTGCTTAAATCCTTATTTGACAAAATGAACAATTTGGGTAAATGGGCTAAGAAAAATGATACCCTTCTACAGGCCTGTGAAGCTAAAGAGATATGCTTTAAACGAGGATTGATACTTTATAATTTTAATGACATGCACTGCGGGAGCAAATTTTCAAGTTATCTTGTAGATTAGACTAAAAAGTGGGATATTCTGATCTTAATCAGCAAATTAATGAAAAAAACCGAGTATGCTGGTTTGTATCCTCAGTATTCTTCCCAAGCTTCTAAATCTACCTCTTATGTCTCCACACAAATTGGAAAAACTAGAGCGCGTGTTTTGACAGCCAATGCTCCTATGATTTTTACCTGTATTCAAGGTTAAGTATTTTCCTGGGTAAGGCAACCTAATCTACTTCCTATATTTATCTAAGAAAGCTCTGATAAGCCTATGGACCATCAAAAATGAATTTAATTACCAAATTGTCTTACCTGGTAAGCCCAAGGTATCATGGTCTCATATGATGACCTGTTCTACTTTTCCCCAGGTCAAGAAAGCATTGAACCAAGAATTTGAAAGTAAACAAACTTTATCCTCTCAGAAATAGGCTTTTTGGTCATACTGTTCCATCAAAATGAAACTATCAAAGACTTTACTCATTATTTTCTTTAGGAGGCTCAAACTTTGTAGCATGTGTCTGGTTAAATTTGGATGATGATAAACTTATGTTATTTCTGCGTTTACTTCTAGGACTCATATGTAATTCTACCTATTATCATCAAAAAGAACTTCAAAAGTATCTTATACATAATGGAGGCCTTGTTGGAATTGTTTTCTCAATTTTTTAAAAATCCCAAACATAAACTCCCTAAGACCAGTGTCCTAAAGTATACGCAGTGCCTAAAAATTATAGAGCTATTAAGTATAATTATTGTCATCAATACTTCCATATATAATACTGTTGTTATAGAAAGGAAGCTGATGAAAAAAAAGACAAAACTAACAAAATTAACCATCTTGGAATTTAATATGATTATGCAGCAGGAACATCAAAAACCTGTAGAGTATAATAAAGATAAACGTTCTTCCTATTCCTTTCCTTCCTTTTTGGTCTTATCCTCTCAGTTTGGAAGTATAATCACCTGTATCAATTTTGAGTGAATCAAAAATGTTAAAGCTATTAAAGACACTTGATCTCCTGTGAATGTAATCTCATCAAAATTGATCAAGCAGATTAAGTTAACGCCTGATATTTAAATTATGAAGAATAAGGCACTGCAGAACCTCAGAGTACTCAATCATTTTAGAATTTTTTGTCACTCCCATTAAAGATTGGGAAGATAACTTTCACGGTACCTGCAATCATCCTTGGTAACTTAAGTTATGACCTTCTCTTGGGGACTCAATTTTTTTCTTTGACTCAATGAAATTATTAATTACTCTGACTCTTTTCTATGCATTTTTAGTATAAGGTTCCATTGCTTAAATCTGAAGATACTCAAAATACTAGACTTCCTGTATGTCTTTTAGAGTAATTAAACATGTCCTAATCCATTCAGTATCATGAAGAGGGTCCTTGAGTAAAATTGCCCTCTATGACAGCTGACATAGAAGAAGGGATGCCTATTTTCTCCCCTGAGATTGTGATTATTCCTCCAAATCTCATGTTTTTGTCAATACATGCTTACATTTCTCTATTCCCAAGGGTCATTTATTACAAATCTAAGGCATTTACAACCCTTTGGTGAAAGAGATCTTGCCTTATCCTAGGTTATTGGATTATGTCTATTCTGGATTATTATCTGTTTTAATGGCAAACCTTACCAATGACACAAAAAGGTAGATCTAAAAAATTCAATAAACTATGTCAAACTATTTCCCTTATCTCAAATTTATGACGTTAAACCATTTGGCAGTCTATAAGACTTCGAGATGAAATCAAATCAAGACTTTCTTACTGTGTGACCTGAAATAGGGAGATAACTTACTAAAGAACAGGAGAAACAAGTATTTTATTATTGGAAGAATACTCTGACATATTTGCTAAGCATATTTATAATTTTGGTAAATGAGAGGAGTATTGCATACCGTTAAAACTGGAGATTACCCTCCTATTTGTGCTAAACCCTATCATAAGTCAAAAGTGGAGGAAGCACAGGTCACCAATGAATTGCATCAACTCTTAGTGGCTGTATTACTAAAGCCCTCCAATATTCCCTGGGCCCCACCGTTGTTATTGGTGAAGAAGAAGGATAGCTCGCCTTGAAGGGTTATAATATATCACAGGTTAAACACAATTACTCATCAAGATAGCTACCCTTTATAGAGAATCAATGATTTCCTCAGGTTGTTAGCGGCTCAACCTAATTTTTTGGTAATGGACTTAGCCAATGGGTAATGGCAAATTGACTTAGCTCCAGAAGAGAGAGCTAAATGTGCCCTAATATCTAGTGAGGGCTTGTTTGAACCAACCCATATGCCACAAGGGTTTAGCAACGCCCCAGAAACATTCCAAAGGGACATGGATGGTATGTTAAGGGATAAAAGCTGACCTGTGTTTTACTATATTTGGATGCTATTACTAGTCCTTTGAAAGCATTTACTGAGCATTTGGATCATTTAAAATAAATTTTTTAGACGAATTCAGAATTTGTCACTAAAACTCAAACCCTACAATGTTCCATTTTTAAAATGAAATGGAGGTCTTAGGACCCTAGTTTCTAATTAAAGGAATTCAACCACTTTTTAGATAAAAACCAAGCTATGAAACGAATGACTTCTCCAAACTCTTTGTGGGACATCCAAGTCTACCTTGGTATGGTCAGGTACTATTTTCATTTTTTCAAGTTCCTCTGAAATGACAGAGCCCTTATTCTATTTATTCCAAAAAGGTATGCCATTTGATTGGAGCTCAGCTCTGGAACATTCTTTTAATTCTCTCTGAACTGCACTAACTAAAGAGCCTGTTTTGATCCATCCTAGATTTAGAATGCCTTTTATTTTGCACACTGATGCAAGTAATGTATCTCTTGGGGCTATTTTATCCCAGTTTGATGAAGAGAAGATCGACCATCCTGTAATGTTTTATAGCAAAACATAAACAAAGCTGAACAAAATTACAGCGTAAGTGAGCGGGAATGTTTAACTTAATCATAGCCATTAAGCACTACTGACCCTTCCTATATGGCAACCATTTTACTGTTTTTTTACTATTCTTCTTTAAGATGGTTGCAAAATATGAAGGATCCTGATGGGAGACTGGCACGTTGGGCCCTGAGACTGCAGAATTACGATTTTTTCAATTTTACATTGCTCAGATACCCAACTTCAAATTGCTGATGGCCTATTCCAATTAACTATACTGACCTTGGAGTATGGAAAAGAGGAACGACTATATAATTAAATGGACGGCCTGAGTTGTGGGATTGAGTTTCTGAAGAAAATTTGTACCTTCCTAAGAACTATTACATAAGATATCATGATTAGGGAAGGATCTAGTTATAAGAAGGTTAAATCCAAGTGGTTACCTTTTTTGCTCCCAAATTCAAGATACCAAGCTATCATGGAAGGACACGACAAGTATGTCATAGTGGTTTAAGTAAAACTCAAGATTGGTTAAAAACCTGTTATTATTAAAAAATATGACTGAAACCATTAGAGACACTTAACTCGTGTCTCATCTTTAATAGTCATAGCGTAACCAACCATACTTATCAGCACCAAGTGATTTCAACAATTAAGGCGTTGTGAAGTGGTAAGTATTGATGCTGTAGGACCATTTCCTTGTGTTTGCATGGACACCAGTACATTATCATGGCTGTCAGCCATTTAACTAAATGGGTCAAAGTCATATTTCTTGCTAATCCCTCCACTAAAGCTACTGCCTTATTTTTTATCACCACATCTTTATTCAAATTGGTGTTCCAATGACCTTATGTCAGATAACAGAAAGAACTTTTCTTTCTTAAATTTACTAGAGGTGTCAAAGTTATTTAATACATCCCAACAGGCTGTCATTCCTTACCTTCCATCAACAAATAGGGCCATTGAGCTTGTCAATGGAACTTTAGTTTCAATTTCAAGGAAGATGGCTTCAATGGACACAACTTAGTGGAACTTCTATCTACCTAGTGCATTGTTTGCTTACCAAATAAGTTATCACCAAATTATCAAAATGTGACCTTTAAAATGTATTTATGGTCAATATCTCCCAATTTCTTCAAACTTTTAAGCAATACTCAAGGAAAGTATACAAGAAAACTCTGATTCAGTTAAGAGAAATCTGGCTGATGAGATCATTCTCTTTCAAGTACAAGTCATGGAATCAATTGAAGAAACCACTAATAAGGAGACTCAAACAAGTAATCAACATAAACATGTTTTACCTGAATATTAATTTTGGAGATAATGTTATGTATTATCACTCCCAATCTGGTGGGCAAACCAATATGTTGGGATCTAATTGGTCTGGTCCTTTATTGATTTATATTCCAATAAGGGCTAGAATCTTCAATTGTCCATGTAGATATAAGTAAAGATGTAAATTGTATCAAACCTAGATTTTCTGAGAACTCATCCTCCTCTGCGATCAAATCCTGAGGGGGAGTATTGGGATTTTGCCAAATTCTTCCATTCCCAAAATGTCTACTCCAAAAATGCCCCTTTATTATTGGAGGGAGCTTAATGAATCTACACTTGTCAAACCTTGTAAAGATGATCATGCTTATCCTAAACAGGTGATATCAGAAGATTTGATTGCTCAGCAATTGAAAAGATCTGATAAAGTCTGAACTATTTAGAAGCCTATAAACATTCAACCTTTTGTTAATAAAAATTAGGTCAATTTATTTCTATATAATTTCCACCATTCATAGTATTGTGGAAATCCATGAAGTAACTTCAAGAAATTACCTGCCATTTTTAAAGTGTAAACTAAGATTTTAAAAGCTGGTCTTGACAAACGTTACTACACACTCAATCTTTTTTACTTTGTTGAATTTTGGAGATTCCGTATATATCCACTGAAGGGTTTTTTGCACAGGGTTATGGCCATTTAACAAAGAGAATGGATGATATGACAATCTCCGGTTCCTCAACACAATTGTAAACAATTAATATATATATAATAAAATGGGAACAATTTCCCCCAAAACATTTCTTTATTTTAATATAATAAACTTAGCAGATCTTGTTCTAGTCCACTTCCTCTTTTTCCCTTCTTTCTTTCTCTCTCCTAAAATACCTCTTGTTCCAATCCCCTCGTTTTGCTGATATCCCAGTGACCTCAGTCAGTACCAACTCTTTCGCTTAGTTTATTTATTTTGCCATGTTCTCATTAAGTTTTAGCTTGTTGTTCTTCATTCTTTATCGCCCTGATTTGAGGTAATCTAAATTACCTTGCCAAATGTCAACATTGCCTTATTGCCCTAAATTGAAGGCAATCTGATATAACCTGTTATAACCCATTATTGCCATATCCTAAGGCGATTAATTACTTATAGCTCTAAAAGACCTTGGCAGATTTTGACCAATGACTCATAGGCCAAATTCAGCCAATGATTTGTTGTTTATAATTGTGGCATGTTAAGTCATATAGATTTGTGACATTACCCCCTCCTTGACTGGAAAATAAGAAGTAAATCTCTTTTTTCTCCAACGCCATGTGAACAATCGCACACCAACAGCCATGAGTCCATGATTTCAATTTTTTCTTTTATATGTGGCTTGGTGTAGAGTTGCCTGACCCAGGCCACATCCCTCTACCCTAGTTTCCTCTTCCCCCAGCTGATGAAGATGAGGCTGACGGGGACCTCACAATTGTTCTAACCCAAGAAGAACTCATTCCCAAATTCATCGGCCATTTGGCTTCCTTGTGCGCACCCTTTGGGGACATCATGGCTCAGCTACTCTGGGGAGGGGAGCGGAGCTGAGGGCCTTCATATAACGAAGTGGCCCAACTTCTGGAGAGTGGCTTTAGTTGCCTAGTGCTTCCAGCTCCTGCTGAGCCTCATCCCACGGCCCTGTCTTTTCAGTGGATGCTGTGTTTCGTGCAGTGAGTGATAGCCAGCTGGTTGGGGTCCTTTCCCCGCGATCCTACCCACTTCCAGTCCCTGTGGGTAAATTTCTACAACAACTGGCTTGCTCACCTTTTCTCTGGGGTCACCGCAGTGTTCACCTCCCTCAGCACTGATGATCCATCGCAGTACCTTCCCATCATGGCGCTCTTAGGTAATCTTATTTTGCATCCCACAACCTCTGTAGGTTCAGGAATAGAGATGCACTGAACAGCCCTCAAGTGGGCTGGCAAGCGGCATTCACTGCAGATGCTCCTTTTCTGATAGAATATCCAAGAATGGAGGACTTCTTTATATTTTTCTGGCGCTGGGTGCAGCCTTTTCCCCTTGAGCTGGAACTTTTCTACTTACATGCCAGCCCTTATGACTTTGACCCCTTCTGCTGGCTTACTCGTTGATTTCCCATGATCTTCAACGCATATGGTTTTGGGCTTTTCTCCTAGTTGGACAAGAACAGTTTCAGCTCAATCAACTAGCTGAGCTCTCACCACCTCGCCTGTTGCTATGGGACCCCAGTCCATTCTCCTCTTCCAGTCCCGTCGCACTGGCCTCCCCTTATTGGACTAGCACAGTGTCCCCTGAATGTATGTTGGCCCCCTCACTCTCCCCTCGGCAGTCTTCACCTCCACCCTCAACCCCAGAAGATCCCATAGAACCCATGGCACCCTCAAAGCAGCAGAAGAAGAAACAAAGGTCCCACCAATCAAAACAAAAGGAACACCAAAAGAAGCCAAAAAGGACATGAAGACAAAGACATTAAAGCAAAAGACCCCCAGTAGTGACCCCAAATAAACTAAGTTAAAACCACAGAAGATATAGTACAAAAGTTTATCACCATCATTTACTTTTTACTTTTTTACTTTTTACTTTTTATGTTTTTGTTTTATTCTTTTGAGAGGCTCTATTACAGCTTATATGGCTGAAGGAATTTCGTGTGCACTCGATTTATAATCTGACCACTTGCAGGATCTTTGATAGTAAAGTGGCAATACCCCTTTTTCTTTTATCTTAAATGGCCCAATCCAAATATTCGCGAGCTTCTGCTTCTGCCCAAACCCATGCTGATCGTGTAATAGCACCATATCTCCATCTTTAAAATGTGCTAGGCCACTTCGCCATACCTGATTGGCATCCTGATTTTGATTTTCTTGACTAAGCTGAGTGAGTACACTTCAGTTTGTAATTTAACTAGATTATTTGTTAGGGTGGTTAAGTAGCGTTGTGGATCCATTCTGCCAGTGTCCTCTACACAGGTG
>JAKSZP010003300.1:0-43979 GCA_022478985.1 Massospora cicadina
ATAATAAAATCGTTATATCTAATAAAACCTGTTAATCTCAATATTGCCTCATCTTGAGGCACTCAAATACTCGTATCTGATATCATTTTGGAAGATTATGCCCTAGCTGTCCCATGAATATCGTCCAGTCAAATTGAAATCGCGACAGCCATTGTTGCAGGACAGATTAGTAAATGTGTTCCTCCTGGTAAAAGAAAATTCCCCATATCTCTGATAAACTATAGGCAGCATTTGATCCAATATGGTCAACGTATTATCCACAAAGTTACATTTACCTCCATATTTTCTAAAACTCTGTCCCAATTAGAATGTCATAGTTTTGGCTGGCCAAAGCTATAGTTGGTGAAGATACCACCTGGGATCTAAGATCTGAGTGGTAATGCGCTATATGATCCACAAGAAATGGTCATATTTGTCTCAGCATTTCGATATTCCTTTATATGTTCCAGTTAAGATAAGATTCTCATTTTATTCATGAGCTTGGTCAAGACAATATTAACTGGTGCCAGCTGTCAATAATAGCCTGTACAAGTATTCAAATGACCAATATATTATTATATGTACAATCAGAGTAGTGAAATTTACTATTTACTGAATGTATAAGGCATTGTTCACCTTATTGAGGGTGTGAATTATTTATGCTGACAAATCAGAAAATGATACTTTAATCGCACTTAGTAGAATTGATAGATCTCCTCATCTGATCAAACCTTGGCAATATCATCCAGATTCTCAATGGATCAAGTTTTGTATGCTAGTTGGCGCGCATATGGGCAATCAACCTTCTTGATTATTTTTGGGGCAATCCACTTCACTACATCTCTGGTTACAGCTATGACGTCTAAGGTGACCACTTGGTAAAGCTAGTCATGTGCGTTGTTGTTAACAAACAGATCAATGATGTCAATGTCCTCATTTAGGATATTAAGAGAATGGGTTTAACCGCAGCACTAGACTGTCCAACATCTAGGCCGCGGCCCTTTTCCCAACTCCTATGTGGGGTTGCCTCCTTTTCCTTGACCACGTTGATTTGCTCCTTAGGCTTCTTGATGAAGCACTGGACAGCGAAGTGGCCCTTCCTTCTGCACTGGTGACAGCGCAAGTAACTCATGTCTGTCCATTTGAACCCCTCAGCTTTGTTGTCTGGTACTTTTGGATTGTTTGATACCTTAGCAGGTTTGGTCACTTTAATAGGATTAAAATTTCTGACTGGGCTTGGCTTAAAGCTTCAATTAAGGACCTTAAACGTGGCTCTTAGAATATTTAAGCAATCACTATTTGTAAGGTGTTTATTTTTGTGGATAATGCGGAAGACATCATTTGATGTAAATTTCAATAAGGCTGAAGGGCATCTTGTAATGTAATCTGTGCATCAAAATTGTCCATGATTTTCACTCCAACAAAAATATGTGAACCTTGTTAAATTTAGTCAGCAAATGCAAGGTCTCGTCTTTCTGAAATTGATCACCATAAATTCTTGCTTGCGTTTTAAAATATGCGTGGGGCTTTCAAACTCCTACATTACTGCAGCATTGGCCTCTGAATAAAAACAGTTGTCTTTCTCTAAAGGAGGTAACACCAAGCTTTTTGTTTATATCCAAACAGTTCATGACCAACAAAGCTTTTTGTCTATCGCTATACCCAAACATAGTAATGTTGAACAGTCAGAAGAACGCAGAAACGTTGTCCCAATGATAAGTGGGTAATTTGGCCATGGCTCTAAATTCCTTTAAATTTTCTTTACACACTCTTGGCTTGGCTACCTGGCTGACTTGAGTAGTAATCTTGTGGGTTATCTCCAAAATGGTTGCAAATGCTGTCAGCATATTCCTAGGAGTTGTCAACACCACAACTGAAGTTCTAAGGATCTTTTCTTTGGCGTCAGTCGCCCATAAGGTTCACATTCACATCTCTGAATATTTAGAAAGTTGACTTGTTTCAATAGTCGCTATATCTGAGATGAGTGAGTGCAAATGTACATGATCCACTAACGTTCTGTCTTCAGGAAAAAAAACTTCTTCAACCAAATTTATCCTTCTTTTTCAATGACGTCACTTTTCTGAGTAAGTCATTGCTGTTATTGGAATTTTCTTCTAACCCTTCCTTGATCTTAGCGACTCTCACCTCTAAAGCAGCAAATTTTCTATGATTGGCTGAACTTAATGCGTCCTTGTTGTTAATTGACAATTTTTAAGAACTATCTTGATTCTTCTTTAAATGACTTTGTAGATTGTCTTAACTTACTCAAATACCACCTTTAGTCAGAACCAAATGTTTAAATTATGAACTATTGGCTCATGTAGTGAGAACAAATTGTTAAAAACTGGTCTGGCTAATAGTTCCCAGCTTTTAATTGCACAGATTCAGTATGTTCACGATCCACGTTGCTTGATAGATATATATGAGCGATAATAGTATGACAAATATATAATCTGTAGTTAAATAATTAAACAAGATGTGGTTTAACGCCAAACTTGGAATAATCAATGAAATATTGCTTTGACAGGAGGGACTATTTCCTTATTTTAGATGAATTTAAACCACTCTCAGATTCAGAGGTTCTTGCCCTATTTCTTGTCACACTGAGTTAGTGGAGATCTTCTTCAAAGGTCTGCTTCTCTTCAAATAATATCTGATTTCTCTTTAAACACAAAAGCGTCCACAATTATTAGCTACAACAATAATTAACTTAAGATGAATAAACATATTAATGATATCTGCAATATTAACAATACAGATGGATCTTTTTATCTAACCAATGTAAGCTGACCAGGGGGATGGACATTTCCAAAACTCAAAGAACAAACAAATAAATCCTCACTAAATAAAACGAACAAGCTGCCCAAAACGAGCGGATGACTCACAAAACGCAAACATAACCAACTAGGTGGGACAGCGGGAACCGCTTATCCCATCATGGTGAAAAGGGGGGAGTAATCAGGGGGCTCATCCTCAGCATTGTATTCATCCCAAAATAGGGCATGGGCTAGGAGGAGAGCAGGGACGTCAGGGCAACAGTGGGATGTAGAGAGAAATTTCCGATAATTAGGATGGCAGGAAGACAGTGGTTAACTATAATAGAGACAATATAACTAATCAAAGCTGGTTTAGCTTTCATGTGTGCATTGGGAGCTTTACAAATGTAGCGATATTGGTGCAGGTAATCTTGGCTTTGGGATTCCAAACTACTACTGGCACATGCTGGATGGCATTGTTGGCAGCTATGTGAGATTTTGTCAGGATTTTTTGTGCTTATTGGTGGTTGAGGAAATAATGGGAGGAGAGATTCCTCCTGTGAGCATTGTCACTGACTTGGCGGCAGCTTTTCAGAGAGGGTGACAATCTGGCTTAGCCGTTGCTTCAACAGCCATCTGGATGTCACCACGGAATGTTTCAGCGTTTTGCTGGGGGGCGAATAAATGAGGGGAGCTTAGCGTCATGATCCACATATACAATTGCTCGAATTGGATAGTGGGGTCTTTAATATTATTATTAGACTCATTGATTTCAGTCAATAACTCTCATGGGTTTTAGTTGAATTGAATTGGGGAATTGACATATGCCTGAGGTTTGGTTCATTCGTTGGAGGATGCATGGGAGTAAAAATGGCCTAATATGGTGCTTGATTAGAGTGAGCTTCTGTTAAGCTGGGGCGAGGAGGAAGCTGATTGGTGGCTGCAGAAGCGGCTGCAGCAACAGGCTTTGGGGGAGGGGAAGGTAGGATCACACCCCATACTGAAGCTGGTGAAAGGTGGGTGGAAGATCAGAAGATGGAGGATAAAAAATCAGAGCTGTTGGAAGCAGCTAAGGATGGGCATTTATGTTTCAGTGTGGTCCAACTCAAAACAGGATGGACAGATCACCCAGCTGCCCTCAACGTGGGCCAAGAATGGATGGTCAGGGGCAGAGGGAATGATGGCGTGAGGGGGAATCGACATGACAATTTTACTAAATTCAGGCTGATTGTGGCATACGCCTGAGGCCCAGCGAAGCATGGTGCCTCATTTGGGACCATAAATTGTAAGATGGGGTGGAGCCATAGGCTGCAAAACCATCCATCAGCTCTTGGTGGAGCACCGCAGGGGGAAGGTGGGTGGGAAAACCTGCAGATTGAACAACCAAAGTGGAATCTACTGGGAGCTAGGTCCGAATTGTGGGGATAGAGGTACCCTGGAAACCAGGGGCACAGTTTCCACAGTGGCAGTGTCAGCTTCACAGGTGAAGCTAAGATCAAAATACCCCTAGTAGGGATAAAAGTCAATAAACTGGAGGAGTCATCACCGCCTGAGCCATTTCAATAATAGCTTGATCATGGTAAGGGAAAAGTTTAACATAATTGACCCCTAAGGCCAAAATGCATGTTTCTCCAGGGGAGCACCAGGGGGCAACGAGGCACCACATGAATACGAGCAAGGTGGGCATCAAGATTCTCGGGAGGAATGAATTGTCCCAGGGGCTTGTATGACTGGGTGAGCCAGTCTGAGTGCGTTTTCCCGCTGGACAGAAAATGATAAGGGGAGTTTCGCCGATGCCCCACATTGGGGCAGCCAGAGAGGAATCTGAGGACATTGGAGTAAAACTAAAGCAGGTGATCAAAATTTACTTCTTTTTCTGTACAATTTTCTCAGAAAGTTACGTCGAGTGGAAAGAGAGTGATAATCTTGATGGATCTTGATCTGTTTTATTAATAAAATTACTAAATTTTTTATATGGGGAATTCTGTGCCCAACTCCTTGGTTAGCACCTCAGCCAATAAACGGCAGCATCACCATTGGATTTCCCTACAGCGTCTCTACCAGAGATGATTTATTTAATTAGATAAAGATTCCTTGGTTGATACTCTTAGAAACCTAAAACCAGAAAGAGCCAGAAAACGTGTCCCTAGTGTTTCTTCTTTATCACAGCAAACTAACCACATTTGGCTAGCAACCTGCTTAGGTAATGGGACTCTTTACCCATAATAGCAGGTTGCGTTTAAATTGATTGATTTGCTTGTTGCAGGAGGAGTCACTAACCTCACAACTGTTGATTAAATAAAAAATCAGTTGGTAATGAAACCCAACCAATCCCAATCAATAAATCAGATAATTTATCAGTGATCAACTATCAGATGCCACAATTTCATCAGCAACTCAGCCTGATTAGATCTTAAGCATTTCCATGGATCAATCCCTAAGGATCCAAACTTGGAATATTACCCAAAATCCTCGGACATTATTAACTCAAAATTAAGGTCAACCAATATCCATTCATTTACTAATGGTACATATCCCCTAAAAAACCTGCAAATATCTTAGGAAGCTGAAATAAACAAAAATACCAACACCACCCCTCATTCCAATGCTAATCTATAATGAGTGTAAACTTTATCCACAAATGGGTATTCACGAAGAGTAAAATATAGAGTACCACTTGATATTAGTGTTGCTGACGCCACTTTCCCACACCCAAAATAACTGGGATAGTAGATCCAACATCGTGGCAGACCAATTACAAAAGCAGAACTGGTGCACCAAAAAGTATACATGACGCCGTATCTTATAATAAGCATTAGGGTGAAGGACGCACCCAACACAGACGCACCCAATTAAAGATACAAATCGAGACCTTGAACTAGTTTAAGCTCTTAAAAATTCCCGCTGCTCCCATATTTACAAAAGCCTCAATTGATACCTATGTTCTCCAGTCAAATTAAAAGGCAACAAAAAGAAGGCAAAATTCTTTTTATTGGCAACAGTATGAGTCGCCACTAGCTGATAAGCAATAATTGATGAGTTATCCAAGGAACTGGGATCTGAAAGGTAATGGGATCCGCAGCGGGTAGAGCCTTCACAAATTATTCTTGTTGTAACGCCAACTACACGGACACCATAGGATTGAGAGGTGCCTCTTCCTTCAAGGGAACCACCTCAATAACTGAAGGCAGGGTTTTGGAAATGGGAAAAAACTGGACAGTGAGAGGAAAAATAATACTTAAAAACCAAGTCACACAACTTTGGAACATGTCTAGAAAAGGAACGCTGCTTGAGAGAGATGGTGCAAGCCACCTTATTAATTAGAGTTATAATCAAAGCCGCTTTGGTAGGAAACTAGGTACACTTCCTACCCAACCTTCGCATTCCAAAGCGTGGCGCTAATGTAGTTGGCCGCCACAACCACCTGTTCAAAGGAACTTAAATGGGATTCCTAATTGGAAAAGGTTAATAGAAATAGAGTTTAGAGCGGAATGGAATAACACAATCAAAATTTACAATGGAAGACTTAACATTGGATACTGACCCTGAAGATCCTAATCAATGAGTGCAGATTGGAGACTTTTACACCCAAAGTGAAAAGTATGAGGGGAGCTGATCTTGAGACAGGCGCCTGATCCACTGAGAACACCAAAGTAATCAAGGTGTTGGAAACTCCTGCTTTATAAGCCAAAGCATTATCCCACACACTCAAAGGTTGACATCTCTTCTACTGCATCCAAGAGAGTTAAGCTCCGTTGGGCATATGTAAGGGTGGAGGGAGACATTATATTGACCTTGAACCAATCATGAAACTCTGTTTGGTCTTCCAAAACCTGGTTTGACACTTCTGAGGAAGGTAAGGATGTTGCCACCCTTTCTCTAAGGGCAAAACTAGGACAAAATTATGATGGAGGAAGCATTGGGTCAGGAACTCCTCTTTACTATCACCACATAGAAAGACCTGACAAATGTACCAACAAACCAAACAAAATACTATATTAAGCATTAATTTAGCTAATCTGGTATAAAGATACCAACGAAGCACCTAATCAATAAGAAGATTGAAGATGGCAGAAACTAATGGTAAGTCAATTTTATCAATGAAATGGATAATAAAGTTAAGACTAGCCTGCCAGTTTGGGTGCGTGGAAACCAAGAACACAAACAATTAAACTGGAGGTATAACCATCATACTAAATTCTATCCATTAGAGGGGAACAACTGAAGGATGACAATTGGCAATCAACGTTACTAGCATACCCACCAATGCACCACACAGTTATAAGATTAGTGGCCACGGACTCCTCGCCAGTGTTCCTCTAAGAACCCAATAGGGTACCAAATTGCTCTTAGAACACAAGTGTTCAAATGCGCGGAAGGGTCACAAAGCTTAGAATACTGGGTTGGAATCACCTCGAGGAGTAGTGCAACATTAGGTCGTTATAAGGCATCCAAAATGTGGTTCAACTACAGGTGAACCATAAAGATATCAACGTTCAATTAGGGATGGAAACAAGGTAGTAAGTATGGCCACTATGGCTCAGTCATTATGAAGACTAGATTACATGTCACCTAGTGAGAACGTGGCTAAAAAATAGCTAAAATTTATGATATTTCAAAAATAGCCACGTGAAGATATATTTATTAGAACAAAAAAAATAAAATTGATGACAACAATTCTTGTGGGGGACTGTTGCCATAAGTGCTGGGCTTGAGGAATAAGAAAATATGCATTAACCATGGTAAACATGATCACACTCTATCCTGGCAGATTGTACTCCAAATTATTTATGATGCCAAATCAGACTCACCCTGACCAGCCAAATTAGTCTTAAATTTTCTTAATAAAGTATTCCTATTTGAGCGAAATTTTCTTGGTGGATTGACTACAATTCATCCAGTGGACTACTGGGTGCGCTCAGGAAAGGGTAGGTATGGGAGGTCACATTGCGTACCAAAAAGTTTATCACTCCTGAGTATGTTGGGGATGGGATCGCCTTTTTCAGTGGAGAAGAAATGAATTGGTGGGATTTAAACGTGAGAGCTTATTGGACAATTCAGTTATACTGGGAACAAATTTGAAAAATTTAACAAAACCAAATTGGGGGCAGAGATTACCAGAGGATATGAGCGGACACAAACTTCCCGCTGGCAATGGCTTCTTACTTCAACCTCCAGACTTTCCTCCTAATTTTCTGAACCTTTTTCTGGGTGGTGAGAATGGGATATATGAGAGCAACCTTTAAAATGTAGGCAGACACTCACCTCTCATCTAGCACATGGGCTAAAGCTCCTAGTAAATGTGAGGGATGGTCGCCTTTTTAACCCCTTTTTTTCCTGAATGATAAATCATCACAGTGAGGCTCAGGGCTAACCCAGTACTTACAGTCTTCTCCTTATCCTATAACACTAATGGCATTTGGTATCTGAGAACACTGACTGAGCTCTAATTGAAATTAACGATTCCTCCAAAATATACTAAGGATTTAGCTCTTTACAAAAGTCATAGTGGTTGTTCTCAAATAACAGCTAGGGAGAAAATGATGCACCCAAATTGTTTATTTTGTGCTGTATATGCTCTTATAGATTTAGTTGATTCAGGCATGGAAGTTACAAAACTGGCCTGGTAATCAATATTGGTGCAAACTTCAACATTCTTAAATTCTTTTGATGACATGATGTTTACAGGTTCACTGAAGATCACAAAAGCAAGTACTTTTGCTTTGTAAATTTCTACAACTTTTCTTCTGTATTAATTTTATACATGACCATAGGTTTGTATTGCATTGACTGTCTTACCAATCCTACTAGATCTTTTAAGAGTTAAGACTCTTTATGTAATTCGTTATTCTCTTTATACAATTTTACTATAAGCGCTTTTTATCTTTTAATTAACTTCTATGTTTTTAACAATCTGGGTTGGTTTTAGGATTATCTTAAATACAGTTTTACTGATGATTACTAATTTGCATTCTATATGCATAAATGGGAAGGGACTGTCACTTCATTTGGGTTCTAATCACATAGTAGCATGACTCTACTCAAAAACATTATGGTCATCATTTATCCGTTAATATGCTTTACCTCAAAAATGACTGACCAAAAAAACTTCTTATATTCATTCTTCTTTTCTATTTTTAAAATTCCTCAAGAAAAGAACTTTTTATAAGCAAAAATTGCATCTAAATGGGTTTAGATACTTCCTTTATATGAGTTGATAGACTCTCTTTTTAGATTTATCTTCATAAATCTCTGAAATGTAATCACCTTTATGTTCAGGTAAGCGTTTTTGATATAGCTGATGTTCAGTCTCAGTTTTATAGGCGCTTTGATATTAATAAGGGGTTTATTGATCATTGTGAGTTATCTGGTTTCACGCCCAAGTCAATTGCATCAAGAGTTGGGGATGTGATTACAATGAACAAAGAAAATCAATCTTCATAGTGACTGGATACAAGGCAACAGTAGTCGAAAACTGCTGTGCTTTACTGTGTCTATTTGCATAATATACAACTAACTCATCCTTCCCCATTCATATGCTAAAACTCTTTTTAGACTTTTAACATCTTTGCTTTTTCAAACTTATAAATAAGGGATCTCTTATTTTACTCCAACCTGGTGAGGTCAATAAGTGGCTCTGAATACTTCTTAAGAGCTCTTTTCATAGGAAAGACTGAAAAAAGAGACTGGGCTTGAAATCTGGTTATTAAAACTAAGTGAAAAGCCTAGAATGCCAGGGGCAGATGTTCTAATTACTCTGTTGATGGACGTTCTAGGTTTCATGTAAAGGGAAATATTATTTCAGATCTCTACCATGAGCCTTAGATAAATCAAATGTTTGCAATGGGGCAACCGTGGGTCTTACTGAGACAACCATAAGGTTGGGACAAGGAGGATGAAAACTCCTCCAAACTTTTGGTATTGCTTGCCTTAAGTATTGAACCAATTAACTTGGGCTAAAATATGGTCGAAAAAGTCTCCAAGTTCATTCCAAATAAAATATTAGTAATATGAATCAAAAATCCATGAACCAAGTTTAGATTGACTTGATTCAAGTTCTTATTAAGCTTTGGGGTTATTTCACAGTTGATGACTTGATTTGAAGTGCACATGTGTCTAACGGTGAAAGCAGGGTGTTAAATTGAGTTGTCTACATGAACAGGGTGTGGCCGCTTGGTGGAGGATCTTTGAATAGCCCTGATAGATGGGGCCAAAGTAGATTGAATGATCTGGAGTTTCTCATTAGCAATGGGTGTGTTGTAGTTGGTATATTGCGAAGACACCTGTGGTCAGATTGCACCAAGCCAGTGGTAGGACATTAGGAGAAAATTTCTTTTGATGGATGTGGTGTTCACAGTAAATTAGTGGTAATTGTCAGTGGCATAATTCTCACAATCCTTGTATGACGCCCTAAGTTTCTTGTTCAATGGATCTGTGTGCCCACTTAATGATCATTATAATACTACGTGGATGGCAGCGTATTTTTCAAATCAATTATAAAAGTTTTGTAAAAAGGGGTGGAAGTAAGAACACAGTAATCAAAGATAAAAGGGAGGTTTATAATAAAGATATAAAGTAAGAATAAAGTGGCAACTGAACTTAGGAGGATATGTTGCTTTTATAGGAAGGGTGAGAATCAGAGAGGAGACAACAGAACTGGCATGGATCTTGGGCCCTTGAGGCATATCCCAACTGTATGACTTAGCAGAGCAATATCAATTTTAGAAATCTTACTGTTTAGGATAACATATAAAATCTTTTTCTAGGATCCACAGACCAGTGAAAATTCAGATTAATAGACCCCAAAATTGCATGGATTTATCTATCTTGGTGTATATGCACAACCCTTTTTGCATGAATCCGTTTCAACTTGACAGTTGTTCAAATTAGCTAAAAGTTTAGATTTATATTCTGAGGTATTGCTCCCCAATTCCTTTTTAGATAAAAACCACTCCGGCTTGTTAGACCAAATTAGTGCTGGCTGCGCTTGGGGCTGATTTTGGTCTTTTATTGAATAAATGTTTGAATGAGCTTTGAGTTGAATGAGCCCAAAGGTTTTTCTGGAGGCCTCTGGACTGGATAATCTCCCTTCAAACTCCTTCTATAGTTTTAATAACAAAGAGGTAAAGGGGCAGAGAGGTTCCTTGGGGGCAAGGAAGTAAAACATTGATCGTCTACCACTTGAGCCAAGTCACTTAGTTAAGATTGAGAAACAACAGGAGTCCTGAGGTCCTTCTTACGCCTGAAATATATTTCTCACAGTTCAGATGTAGATGCTGGGTATCAGGAATTACATTCTCTGCTCCTACATTCCTTAAAATGATGATTAATCTGTTTTCCACTTGCTCTATCCATACTATTCATGTAAAGATAAAAAAATGACCCAACTATAGTTCCATCTTTAGGAGTTAACTCAGTACTAAGATTTGTTTATATTTAATCTTGGTGGGTTTTTCAATTTGACATACAAGTTAAATACACGGTATTAGAATTCTGGTAATAATTTTACATTTTCTGTACCTGGATAATTTCAAAGTGGTATGTGGCGCTGCACGTGCATTATATCAATTTCTTGCTTCAATGAATTAAATGATTGTTTTAATGCTTAATCTGGTGATTTATTAAATCGCACTCTATAAAGTATCATTATTCTTTTTATACATATCAAAGACCTATTGTGCAATTGATCCACCACCCCATATAAGTGTCGTTCTGACCTATTTGGTCAATTTATTGACATCTCACTAGATAGTTGAGATACTAGTAGGTCAATTTATTAATCTTTCTAGATAAAAAAATCTTCAGTGCCTATAATTTGTGACTTAGTCTATATGTTAACTTCCATTATATTTCACTTGACACTCTTAAACTTTTTGACAACGCAATCTGTGTTGAGAGCCAGTACTCACGGTTCAGACCCTCTCATATTGGATGCTAATGGTATGGTTTATCCAAAGGCAATACGTTATCTATTAGTTCATAGGGTACACATTTAGGTAACCTAAGGACTTTTTCTTCATTAAAAGCAGGACTTCTCCTATCATTGCAAGCGTTCAACCTATTTTGAAATTTGAATTAAAATTGACAGACTTCTTTTCAAGAACAATGTGACTCTATTGACTTCTACCTTACAATTATGCTTAGTTCTAAACCTATGACATAACTCTTATATTATCTAATTGGTATCAAACTAAAAACGAAATATACACTAAAAACAATTTTTGAGTTATAGATGCGTTTATTTGAAAAAAAGTATCTATAACATATTTATGATAATCAGGATGTGAAAAAACTATGGACCAATAAATACTTTCTGCCGCATCTCTGTATTCTGTTCTATGCTTTCTTTTTAGTTCACAGTATGCAGATACCAGATCTCTGATTCTAATTAAGCTGAAGGTTATAATCTAAACATGTACTGTGGAGATCATGCCTTGCTTCTTAGGGCTTTTTGTGTTCTTATTTTCTTGTGACTCTAGTGGTTGAGCTAATCAAGTGCCATTGTTTGCCTATGAAATTAGTATTTACCAAAGTAGTAGTAATTCGATTTTTACAATGACGCTTGCTTGTCAAGACTTGCTTCATGCTCAGCATTGGTTTAGAATTAGAAAAAGGCGGTAACTTTAATTAAAATTATTGTTTAATGCACAAGCCTTTTTGGTTGACGACATAATATAGTGTATGACAAAGCTACCCTAATTATATATTATTTAAAACTGTTTAACCTGCATTAAGGTCATTGTATTGCAAGGCAATTACTCACTACAGAACGGTTTACTGTTCCATTCATGGAAATTTAATTTACTTGATTATAAAACCTCTTTACAAACAAGTTTATCTTCACAAAATACTTTATAATTAGCATAAAAAATAAATTCTTAAACTTCTGTTATAGTAAATCTCATCTCTAGGAACAAAATAAAAACTAGATAAATTTAGGCAAACTATGATTCTTTAATAAAATAAACGTGAGAAATATTTATAATTCATCTAAACCACAGAACAGCAATGTCCTAATTTAGGATCACAGTCAATAGGTAATATAATGGGTACAATTAGTATAATGAGTATTATAGGTTTAAGTTTATCCATTAAAGAAAAAACTGATAAAATAATGTGAACTGCAGCTTGCCAATTTTTGAAATGACTAAAAGCCTATGAAATGGGCAGATAACAGAACAGTTTGATGGCTTATATGTTTGTAAAACTCTTGCTACTTACAATTAACAAAAAGAAAGGATAAGTTAGTCATCCAAAGTTTAGTCAAAATTTTTGTTAAACTTCTCCCCCTTTACCCAACTCATTATATTAAATGACCTTCTAAGGTGAGTGACTGCTGTATTAGAATCTTAAGCAATATGCCTAAAATCTATTTGATTCTCCCATTGTATAAGTGATGGATGGCATATACATAAAATGACAAATACTCTAAGATTATATATGGTCCTTTCAAGAGCGTTAGCATTTTTTGTGTTCTTTAACTAATGTTTATCATAGTATATAACCTATTCAATCTTTGTGAACCTAGAAAGGCTCCTCAAAGCATATAATTCTGGGTTTTTGGTTATCTATATAGTTATAGCTCTATAATCTTTGATTTCTAACTTAAGTAATGACTTAAAAAATAATATAAATAAACTCTAGATAAATCTTATACCTTCTATAATAAAGTTAATAATGGAGGCAAGACAGGCTTCCAATCATAGAGCAGTTGAAAGGGTGTGAACCCTGTGGTACTATGTATTTCTAAATAACTCCGCTTTCTCAGAGAGTGCTGATGTTTGGGTTGAACTACTTACATTATAATATTTGTTTATTCACAGGGTGCACAACAGGAGAATTGGAGGGTCTGATTTTAGCGTATATAGGACATCTCTCAATAAAACAAGCATGCTAACTGTGTTGTAACCTTGAAATTGTACATAACAGGTATACTCCAGAGCGCACTGGAACTCTCTCAAACTCTACTAGCAACAGGAAGGCAGATTATTAGCTTAACAATATATGAATATGGCTTTATTAACACAAAATTAAAAGAAAATAGTAAAGAAAGACACTTTGAAAGATTTTATTATTATTGATATGACCATAAAATGATATAGTATTTGGGAATTTTGTTAAAATTAGGATTTTATATATATCAAATCAAGTTTTTCAAATACTGTGATTATGCGTTTGCTGCCTGGTTTAGTCCCAGAGGAGTTCATTTCTTTAATTCTTTGGGATCTTATAAGCTTTTCTGATAATGTATGGAGTATTGGCCTGCTTGTGACAGCATAGCAGCTTCTTGGTTAGCTCCTAATATTCTTGTGGCCCTTGTGATGTTGTAGCTTTTTGATAAGATCAGAAACTCTCGATACATAGAGCTTGCAAAAGTAATTTTCTTCCCAGGGTAAATTGGCTTTGCTCATCTTTGTATAAAATGAGGTACTCTTTTTGAACATGTTTTAGGAATTCTCCCATCATTTATAGTTGAACCAAGGGTATAAAAGGGAAAATTTCTCTAGAATTTTCTGCAACGTTGTGTTCATAGTTTTTTGGAACAGTATTTATAATCAAGTGTCCTCTAACTTCATGAAGAAAAACTAGCAAATTATTGCGTTATTTAGGGGGTATATAAACGCCTATATCTTCAGAAACTTTGGTATGTTGGAGCCTATAAAAGGGGCGTGAAATCTCAAAAATAATTTTGATTGCTGACCATTTTAATTGAGCCTTGTTTGTCATTCTGACCAGATAAAACATCAGTACCAATCATTTATTTAACCGAGGCAAACTGACCAGTGGATAGACAATACTGATATTAACTATATGTAGTAGGATAGGGAGAGGTGAAGTATAGCGAGATTTAGACACCCCAGAGTAGACAAGCTACACCTGTTGCCAGCTGATACCGCTGGGTTTAGGGGGGTTTGATTCTCTACTCTGAGGGGGCTTCCCCCTATTATGGACAGGCGTGAAGGAAGGGGTCTATATGCAGAAACTAGATTGGGAACCATTATTCAACGAGTCTTTGGTGCTTTGGCATCATGTATCGATATAGCCAGGCTTGAGAGTGTTCTAATAAGTGTAGATGAAATCCGCTTTTGTCCCACGGATGGTTTGTATGGTTCCCTTGAAGGCATCCAGTGCTATGGTGTGGATTTTCCACAGTGCAATGACGACTATCTGTTGGTGGAGTGTGAATGGTATTGGGTATTTAAGCTGGATTGCGAGGAGGCTTCTGGAGATTGACAGCTCTTGGTCATTGTGGGTTCTTAACAGATGTGCAACTTCCTGTTATGTGGCTCTAGATGAAGGGCATGATTCAAGGCGATGGTTTAGGGTGCTGTCCCCTACTCACACTGCGCAAGTTGCATGAAGAGAGTTTGAGCAATCCTCTGTCTTGTAGGCTCTTCTGAAGTAACGCCAGGTGTTAGCACTTACCCTTGGCTGGAGGAGCGGATGATGTGTTAGCCTCCATATTGCCTTCTGTGTTGCGAGGTTGTAGGGGATATCTAAAACATCCAGTAAGCCAATTCTTGCAGTGACCGAGGTCACATTTTGTGTGCCCCTCTGGAAGTAGTTGTCTGGTTTCCTTAGCGTGAAGCAAGCTTTGGGCCTTCCCCTCCCAGATTAGTGCCTGTGAGAGTGAAGGTCCAACCTATGTACTGAATAATGTGGATGAAACGTTTGAAGTGAGGGGGGTTCAATGGGGGCCTTTATTGGGGCGATATGCAAGGCATGTGATCAGGCTGGACGGGTTGTGTGGGTTGGATAGTCAGAGTGTCTGTGCAAAGTTAGCCCTCGTCGCTCTAGAACAGTGTTGTTGTGGGAGGTCTAGGGCTTGGATTTCCTCTATCCAGGTGCCCAATATGCGGTTGGCGTGGTCTTTAAAGTCTATTAGACCCATGCCTTTTCTAAACCATGGGCTGAAAAGTGTTTCCACCTGTACAGTTGGCCGGGACCCAAGCCACAGCCATCCCTGGATAAATGCACAGACTTAGGATATGAATGTAGGTGAGAAGGTGATTGCTGGGTGAAGAACCACAGCATCAAGAGGATAAGTGAGTTGGTAACTGTTACTCGCCCCATTAGTCTTAAAGATCTTCCTTTAAGAGAGGCGACGCGGTTGTAAAATTAAAGTAGTAGGTTGTTCTCAATTGTATCGTTGGCACACACCCCTGTTTCCAGCCTTGTCCTAAGTATCAAACAGGGTTTTTTGAGGGAGGTGATGCGTAGGGTAGCATGAGTAGGTTGTTATTTAATGGGGTATTGTGGGGTTTGGGTGTTGTGGCCCAGTGGTTAATGTTCTTACCAATAGGATTATTTGCATTTTCATTTTGTTGAGAGACGCGTTGCTCACAATAGAATACTCCTCAAGGGTGCGTTCCACCTCTTGGGCATCATTGTTGCTAGCTATACCTATCACTCAGTCATCCAAAAAGGCTAGTATCTTGACTGTTGGCTGGCCTTTTGCAGTTATGCCCATGAGGCGTGAGTCTGCGATGATAAGGAGCGGATCAATACTGAAGTTATACAACTGTGGGCTGAGGGGTCCCTTTGTTTGAGCCCTTTGCGTGGATTGATATTGTTGGTCAGAAAGCCAGGGCTGCATACAGCCATGGATGCGGACTCTGTAAGGAGGATTGCCCAGTTTGTGAATCTGGGTGGGAGTTTGATGGCGATTTGGCGTTCCTTCAAATATGGCCAACTAAAGAAGTCATATGCCTTCTCCAGGTTTGGGAATACCAGGGCTACAGTTGCTTTGGACTTGCATATGTTGGCGACATAGTGTATATTAGTCCAGATTAAATGGCCTGGTATGAACCAAAACTGATTGGGCGACAGGATTTTGGAGGCTATTTTTCCTGTCACTAAATCAACAATGGGCTCCAATAGTGTGCCAGACCAACCAGTATGTAGACAGGTTGGCCCTTTGCCGTTTCGCCTTTACTGGCATACCAACACCTACAAGTCTGCGTCCAGCCCATTAACCAACCACCAACGTCTTCGCCTTAGCCCCAGTTGTCCTCAGCGTGTGCCCCAGTGAGTCCTGCCCCCATCCTGGGTGGCTCAGGCACTCCCGCACAGCCCCACCCTCGTGACCCTTCACAAACCTATCTGGGCATGCCATGGCGAGTCCATCCCTCATCTTGTGCGGCTATGGCACTCCCAAGCTGCACCCCGTAAGATTGGCAGCCAGTCAACGCATCTGCTGGTAGCCATCTGGGTCAAGTTCCGGCCAGTTCCTCATAGGGAGGAGGCTTGGGACCTGGAAGCACTGGCCACTCCAGGCGTGAGCACCAGCGCCTATCAGGGATCTCCTGTCCCACCCCTATCTACTCTAATGGCTCTTGCTACTTCAAACAAATAGGAAAGATGGGCAAAAGAGAGATGTTTTTGGAGGGAATAAATGATTATTTATACTTAGGTAACTGCGCCTTTGAAACTTCTTTGACATCCAAGACAGAACTCTATCTGATTGTTAATTTCATTCATTTATACATCATAGCAATCCCTACTGATCTGCTCATCTGATCACTATATATTAAATTAAGTTAATCCTCAGCATAAGTTGCTGGTCAATCATATATAAATTCATATTTTAATAGAACATGGAGCATCCTTAGAATTAGTTGCTGGTGCTCCAAATAGTCAGCAGAACCATTTTTGCGATAAATCATAAATGTGTTCATCAGCTTTCTGCCAAAAACTCCCATAACAATTCTCAAGTTGGCATTTTGGAAGCAAATGCAGATTACGCCAAACCTAAACTTGAATAATAACATAACATTAAATAGTATCAAGCTAGGCGATTAGCTGGCAATCACGCCTGACTAACTGACACCCCTTATTATAATACAAATGGAAGGATCCATATGGTTAAAATCCTGACAGTGCCTAATCTGTCAGCTTTATTTTTTAGTAGTTTTTGAATCAGTGTTAGAGAGTTAAATAGGGCGCCAGTTGGCCAGATCCAGTTTGTCACCCTTTTTAAACAGGGTTATGACATTGGAGTTCTGGCCACCAGGTAAGAGGCGTGTCTCCAGCAGGCACTGGTTCAATGATGCCAAGAGGAGGGGGAGAATTGCTTAAAGTGCTTTTGTAAAATTTGTAGGGTATCCCATCAGGCCCTGGGCTTTTCCTATGTGGTGCACCGCAGACTGTCTCCCAGAGCTCCTCCTATATGATTAGATTTTGTAGATATAGTCTGGGGAGTGATTTGTATTCTGGCGGTGTGTATAAATTTTTTAATTTTTTGGGGTCAGTTGGGGTATCACGGTATAGTTCTAGTAGCGGTGTACTTCCGCTTTGACCTCTGCTGGGTTGGTTGCCACGGTGTTTTCACTTTTGAAAACCTGTGTGCACATGGGATGGTTGCCACAGAAGTGAAACAGGCGGAAGAAGTACATCAAGCAGGTTTTACCTTCTTTTAAGTACTTACCTTTTCTCAAAACTTTGATTCTGTGCTGGTGTTCAAAGATGTGGGCTATTAGAAAGGTGGATATTTCCGCCCATCTATGCCCAGTTGGGGCTGTAGCCAGACTTCAGGGTGTTGAGCTCAAGGTGGTCCAGTTCTGCCATTGTGCACCTGATTGTGGTTGTGTCAGAGGTGTACTTACTTGAGGTGAGATAATAAGATTTATTTATGATTATGACTCAGAAATTTACTCAAGTTGCAATGGGGTCCAATACAAATGGAGTTAAGAATTTGGGATTTGTGGCCTCATTTTCAACCCAGTAGGTTTTCAGGCAATTTTTATTTTCCAGGTGCAACTTCCTCTAATTTGACGCCTGGGCGTGATTTCAGGTTGGAGAAAGCTTCACTGAAATGAGTTGTTGATCAGAGAAGTTTATTTTTTTGGTCAAGAAGTTTGATATGTTCAAGTTGTTTTATTCAGGGCAAGGATGAATTTGATGCAGCTCATTGAGATCAACACCTCGCATAATGCGGCAAGTCATGTGGGGGAGGAGCGTTGAACTGGGAAAGAGTATTATAAAAAGCTGAGGAATGCCTTTTTCACGGAAATTGATGTGCCCTGGGATATCCCCTGGGGTTAAGCCATTGGTCTATGTTGGGGTTATCCCAGCAGTTGAAGTCGCCAAGTAGAATAGTGTCTGGTGGGAGGGCAAGTTTTGGGATGGTCTCAAGGAATTGTTTCCTCTCAGCTGTAGTGCACGGTGCATAGATGCATGCTATCAAAATTGTGTCATCCTGGCATGCAATTGTTGCTACCAGGACATAGCCATGTATATATGAAAAACAAGTTAGTGATTTTTAATTTCTTGTGATTATGGACGACCAACCAACACCGGGAAGTCCATACCATTTGGGATGGTGAGACCCTTATGGCCAGTATCCCTCTTCCCCCTGTAGACAGTGGGTTTCTTGGATGGCCAAGATATCTACAGGGGGTTTCTGAGGAAGTCCAGCTTTTTGGCTTGGGACAATTGAGCCCTGGCTCCAGCAATGTTTAACGTCCTTATTGACACCGAGGTGTTCACAGAACCTCAGGAGTGGTTGGTAAGGCCATCTGGCCCTATCCCAATGTACCATTTCCAGTACATGCTCCTTGCAATTATCCCTGTACACCTGTGTGGTTGTCTGATCCCTTACCTTTACCAATTTAATGTGGGTCTTGCCGTTAAAGGGATTTAAGTCAGTAACTTATGCTCATGACTCATGGTGGCCTGGTGCGGTATTCTGGTTGCTTTCTGTTGTTGTGTGGTTTTAATTTATATATGTGGGGCCTTCATTTTGGCCAATAGTAGAGCAGAATTGTAAGGCTAAATTCACTTGATTGATCCCACGTGGTGATTCAGTCAAACTTTTGTGAAGTTTTTATCTTGGGTATTCTGATTTGATTGGTTGGCTTAGTTAATTACCTCTATGTCTCCTGAATTTGGCTAGGTGTGGAGGAGGCCGTGCGTGATGCAGCCATGGCCGCTGACCGTTTGTGGGACTTCTATGACATTTTGCGCACTTTGGATGAAACTGGGTATATGAAAGCATTGGCCATCCCCTCATCAGAGGAAGGCGTGGTTGGTATTGATTATTTTGGCGAAGTCTTTTATATCCTCATCCATGGTGTCATCACAGAAGTCTGGGGTCATTAATCCCTCCTTCACGGGGCATGTGTGCACCTTGTGCCCCAATGCACTTCAGTGATTGCAGATTGGCGGTGCGCTTTCCAGTGTGACGTGGAATTTTTTTTACATGCCCCCATCCAGGAGGTAAAATACTGCTGTGCGTGGGATTTTTGTGAGGTCCTCAGCCACCTCAGGGAGCGGGTTGATCATGCTATTGCCTTACCTGTGCACAGGTTTGACATCAGGTGAAACCTCTGTAGTTAAAATTTTTTTGTCTCTCAGTAGCTGGCAAGTCCAGCTCGTAGCTCTTCCTTAATTACTTTGCGAAAAAAGTTGGTTGGATCAACTCAAAGGAGTTTAAAAAAGTGTTTTCTTTGTTCCATCTGGTTCACGCGGTGCACACAATTTGTTTGCCCTCAGGGAGGGCATTTCAACGCAGATTTTTACAGCGGCGTCTTCATCTTCTTTGGTATCAGACCCATGTCAATTCAACTGCGGTGAATTGTATGGTTGATAATGTACACCGCATGGGGAAAAGGGAGGACTGTGCCTCGCTCACTTTTTCCCACAGAGTTGGAAAGACCACACCTAGAAAGAATTGGAGCCCATGCTTTACCTGTGATAGGGGTTGTAAATTTGTATTTCTAATTACAGGTTTTGGTAAGTAGTGAAGTTCACAAACCCACATGGTGTCTGAGTTTGTGGTTTCTTTGTGGCATTGGTTCACAGTCCCCAGGGCGTTTCTTGCCCTTTGTGCACCGTTTTTCATATTGCTAGATATGTCTTTCGCTCAATTTATATTTGTTTTGTTGATATTGACCATATGTTGGTAATTTTGCCCATATTCTCAGCTGACTAGATTACCATAGATCTCTAGGGGACAATTCCTATGTGAAATGAATTAGATATCAGTTGGCCCTGATTTTGGGGTAACTATTTATGGGGAAATTAAGTTTATGCCAGGGTCAGATTGTTGGGGATCAATCCAGATGAATGCTTAAGATCTTATCGGGCAGAGTTGCCAACAAAAAAGGGCATCTGATAGTTGATTAACTATTAGGAAAACTGATTGGGATCAGTCAGGTTTCAAATTAACTGATTGTTAATTAAAAGATTAAATTGTGAGGCGAGTGATGCTTCCTGAAACTAGTGAATCAATCAGTTGATTTGTGACCTGCCTTAATGGGTAACAAGTACCATTATCTAAGCAAATTGCATGCAAAATAAGGTTGGTTTGCTTGGATTGAGAGGGAAACATTAGGGACACGATTTCTGTTTCTTTTCGTTTTAGGTCTCAAGGATGTCCAACTTTGGAATACTATCCAGAATGGGAAGGCCAGCGCTGATGAGACAAGGATGGATAATTCAATTGCAACGGCTGCCATTTCATTGAGGAGGTGCCAACTGAGATTTGGGTGCCAAATTTTCACTATAAATTTTCTTAAGAATTTATTATAAAAAGACACATTTTTAAAGAGAAAAAGATCGGCTCAACTCTCTATAAGGTTTAAATCATCCTGGGGTTGATACAGGTGATAAGGAGTAAATTAGCCAGGTGGACCAAGATCCTTGTATGGCAGGAAGCCAGAAGAAAAGACACTTTCTTCCAGAGTATTATCTTAGTATACTACTTTAGAATCCATTTCGAGTTCTATTTTTTCTCATGTAAATTATTGCTGTGTGCTCTAATTGGGAGAAACTTTAGAATAAAAAAGCAAGGATCTGATCATGGATCCAGAGAAAAAGCTGAATTAAATTGTTGATTTCTGACAACTTTTTGTCACAGAGAAACTGTAAACAGGGATCTGAGCATAGATTAAGTTAGGAGGTAATAGGGAACAAATCCTATTTAGGACATCATAAGTACTTTGAGAGGTAATATTGGCTAAGCATTGGACCAATTTCTAGTACTTCAATTCATCTATGGATAATAGTCGCCATACTATTATTAATGAATTATTAACTACTATCATACAAATCAGAAAATTACACAAGACCTGAACCTGTACAGTTAATATATTTATAAGTGTTATTAATCAAGAATAATCAGAAAACCTATAAATTTTAACAATTGGTGCTCACTACAGGGATTTAGTTGAGTAGAAGTTGGTAGAACAAGATGTTAAATAAAGACAAGATAAGAAAAATATGGACGATGCTGGCAACCGTTAACCAGAACGCCCTGAACTCAGCAGATCATTGAGAATTTGCAGCCTTGGAAGAGAGAAAATCGCTGATCTGATGGAATCACAGCAAGAGGAGGTGCTTGAATTGTTCAAAAAGTATTAGGAAGTATTCACCCAGGATGATCATGATTGAGGATGTGCGAGAGATGTGATCCACAAGGTCAATATCTGGGAAAATTTACCAATCAGGATGAGACTGATTTGAGAGTCAAAGGTGGCCAAAGCGGTAGTAGAGGAAGATATCAGAAAACTAGTGAAGCATGGACTTCTAGTTCCGTCAATGAGTCCCTGATCAAGTCTGATTCTTATCATGAAGAAAAAGGATGGCTCTAATCAGGTGATAATCAATTATTGGAAGCTGAAGAGGATTACAAAAAAGGATTTGTATCCCCTACCAAGAATCAACGATACACTTGATTGATTGGTAGAAGCAAAGTAATTCTCCACAATGGATCTTATTTTGGGATATTGACAAATAAATTTGCCAAGAGAAGACCAAGAAATTTTTTTAATTATCACCATGCAGGGCTATATTAACTGATAAGGATGTCCCAGAGTCTTTGCAATGCGCCTGCAACGTTCCAGAGGGCCATGTAAGCTATAGTAAATGACTTAGAGTTATCATGCGTCCTGGTGTACTTGGACGATATAAATGTGTTCAGTAGGACGTTTATTGATCATTTGCACCACTTGGAGGAAGTGTTCAAAAGACTGTCCATGGCCAACCTGAAGATTAAACTGAGGAATTGTCACTTCTTCAAGAAAGAGTTGGAATATCTGAAATTCGTGATCAACTTTAGTAGACTGCAACTGTTAGCCCAGAAATCAAAAGCCATAGTATGAATGGCTGTTCTGAAGAGTATCCAAGATCTCCAAGTGTTCCTTGGAATGGTTAGATAATATAGAAGATTTATTTGGGATTTTGCCATAATCGCCAAGACCTTATTCCATCTTTTGAAGGATCTAAAGAAAGGATTTGTTTGGTTAAAGAAGCAAAGAAATTCTTTAATGAGTTACGCCAGTATTTGATAGATTTTTAGATTTTGAAATATTCAAATTTTGATCAAGAATTCATTATAAAAACTGATGCTTTGTTGATGGCTATCAGTGCCATATTGAGCTAAGTAGATGAACTTGGAGATGAACATCCAGTGGCATAAGTGATCTGGACACTCTCAGCGGCTGAGAGGAACTATACCATAACTGAGCATGAATGCCTTGTGGTCATTTACGCCTGTAAACAGTTTTGGGTGTACATCCATGGAACGCACTTCTAAGTGGTGATGGACCACTCTTCATTGCATTGGCTCCACAATTTTAGAGAGCCAGAAGGATGACTGGCTTTTTGGGCTCTGAAGTTACAAGCTTATGATTATGAGATTGTCCACCAAGTGGGGGCTTCTCATCAGAATGTGGATGTCTTATTGCATTTAACAATTTTCCAGATGGTATATCAGAAGGCGGATAGGCTATTCCAGAGAATTGTTGATGGAGAAATTGGGACGAGCACAAAGAAATCCAAGGTGCACTTTCATAACAATGGAAAACACCGAGACCATGGGTGGACAAAGTTTCAAGATTTACATTGGGAAGCGATCACTATTCCCAAAGATGTTGGAAAGAGCAGCTATTGTTCAAGCCACTCATAAGATTGTTGGGCTTGGAGGCCTGAAAAAACAACTGACCATATTCACCAGTACTACTACTGGGAGTCAATCAACTATGATTTCACAAACTATCTGGCTTACTTTATGGAGTTTCAGTTGCACAAACCAGATAAGAATATGATTGGATACCAACCGATCCGCCTTGAATTTGCTTGGCATATGGTGTCCATCAATGTGATGGGACCGCTGACAATGAGCACCAGAGGTGTCAAGTACCTAATAGTTGTGATCAATTATCTGACAAGATGGGTAAAGATTCAAAGGCCCTGGTAAAATTAGATGCTACCAGTGCGGCGAATTTCATCCTAGATCAAGTAGTATATAAAAAGGATTCCTGCAGGTCCTGCTGAGCAGTAATGGGACAAATTTAATGTCTCATGTGATCCCACAATTAAATGAAATAGTGGGGATCTGAGGAGTCATGTCTGTACCCTATTGGCCAGAGATGAATGGACTGGTGGAATGAGTTAATGGGACACTGGCATGACGCGAGGATGCTGGTCACATGGAAGAACTTCCGTTGGGAATGTACCTGAGTTTGGTGATGTTCACCTACAATATCAGTAATCATACAGTGACAGGAAAAATGCCATTTGAGTTACTATATGGGATGAATCTGCATTGCCGCCAATTTTATATTTGGTGGTGGATCCAACATTAGGGATGAGTGCTGAGCAGTACCTGAACTGATTGACAAATATCCGATCAAAATGCAATTTAAAGCATTTGATACTACTTTGAAGAAAAAGATTTGAGCAAAAATAACGGATGATAAGAACTGACCAGCCTTATCAGAATACCAAATAAGCTAAAGAATTGCCTATTACGACATGCATGGTGTTGTAATTTGGTGGAATTGTTGAGATACTCCGTAAGGGGTTTTGCACAGGGTTTATTCCACTGAGCAATAGGACCAATGATATGGTGATCGTGGCCCTTGGAAACAACAAAATAAACTTTTTTTAAGAAATATGGAGCACTTGCTCCCGCTACACTATTTTATTTAATATAATAAACTACAGCAGATTCTCGCTGTTTTGCTCACTCTATCCTCTTAACCACTTCCTCCTGTTAATCGCCCATCTCGCCTATATTACAGCAGCTTTGGACGATACCACTCTCATAGCTTGGACTATTTGGTTCCAATAATTCTACTCTATTGGCTTGTTATTCTTTAGTTCTCTATCGCCCTAAATTGTAGGCGATTTAATTCAAATTCGTCAAATTTCAACATCGCCCTATCGTCTTATTTGCAGGTGATCCAATAATAAACCCATTTTTTCTTTATATCGCCTCATCTTGTAGCACTCAAATAATCATAAATAATATCATTCTGGCGGATTCTTTCCATAAAATTCTAACTGTCCCAAGATTATTGTCCAGTTATATGGTAATCTTGACATTACCCCCTCCTTGAC
The DNA here is from genome assembly GCA_022478985.1 of Massospora cicadina. Classification (NCBI taxonomy): domain Eukaryota; kingdom Fungi; phylum Entomophthoromycota; class Entomophthoromycetes; order Entomophthorales; family Entomophthoraceae; genus Massospora; species Massospora cicadina. The sequence goes on from JAKSZP010003300.1 coordinate 25,080, forward strand.
TGGATGATAAGGCTCCTATTTCTTGTATTGTCAGAAGAACTTTGAGTGTACTTGGTTAATGATTTGACCACTGCAGGGTCTTTGATGGTATATGCGTCGACCCAAGTTTTCTTTATAACTTCAAATGGACCAATCCAAATACTAGCCATCTTGTGCTTCTGCCTGAACCCATATTGGTCATGGAAGAGAACCATATCTCTTTCTTTGAACTGTGCCAACCCTCTATGACGTACCTGATTGGCAGCCTAATTTCTGACTTTCTTGGCTAAGATAGATGAATATGCTTCAGTTTGAAGTTTGATAAGAATGTTAGTGAGTTTAGTCAAATAGCAGTTGGGTTCCATTCCGCTAGTGTCTTCTACACATGAGTAAAGTAATGCCGGAAGATCTGGGAGTTAGCCATATAGTAATTTTAAGGGACTCTTCCCCGTGGTAGATTGATAACTAATGTTATAGGTGAACATGGCAGTGGAAAGAGGGAGGTCCAATTAAAAGGTCAATTTTTTACTAATTTTTGTAGGATGTTCACCAGAGTCCCATTCACTCATTCACCATTCCATTAGATCCAGGGTAGTGTGGGGTCTTCAGAACCCCGCAGATTCCCATAAGCACATTCAGTCTGGGGAGGATGTGCGAGGTGAAGTTGGTTCTGTTATCAGTGAGAGTAAACTGAGGGCAGCCGTGTCACTGAATAATTCATTCCATCACAAACTTTACCACGGTAACTGCCCCCAAATCTCATATCGCCCTCACTTTGACCCACTGGGTCAAGTGGTCAATAGCCACAAGAATGTACCTACACCAGTTAGCTCCTGTTTGCAAGGGACCAACAACATAAAGTGAAATGTATGCTAAGCAAAATGTGGTTTCACTAACTGATAAAAAGTCTTACGGCGGAATGGCTTCTCCACTTAGCACTGTTGGCAACAGAAATGGTTTTGAGCACATCAAAGTTCATACTTTACCCAATAGTACCAAGGGCGCAGCAGCTTCATTGTTTTGCACACTCCACCATGTCCGACTGCCTTGTGGGTGCTCATAATAATTCCCAGCCATTCTGAGGTTCATGGAAAACTCACTGTAGAATCGCCAATACGCTTGTACAGTTCCCCATTCCATTGGAAGGTTAATTCACATCTCATTTAACACTTTTACCACTTGGAAGAAGTTTGATGTTATATCTTCCACTGAGCATCTTATTTGTACATCACGTCTCTGAGGTCCACTGTCAACGCTATAGTCAGCAATAGAGATATACAGTCAGCGTTCTGATGCTTTACTCCTGGCTGATGGAGAATCTCAAAATCATAAGCCTGCATCTTAAGAGCCCATTGAGCCAAACGGCCTTCAGGTTCTCTGAGGTTCTACAACCAACGTAATGACGCGTGATCTGTCATGACTTTAAACTTTGCCCCCATGTAATTAGACTCTGAATTGTTTATATGCGTAGATCACTGCTAAGCACTCCCAATTGGTCACAGTATAATTACGCTCATGACAGTTCAGACTTCGACTATAGTACGCTACCAGATGTTTTTCTCCCTTGTCATCTTTCTGAGAAAGTACAGTCCCAACAGCAGAGAGGGACGCATACATCTAAACAATAAACTTCCAATCAAAGTTTGGATATCATAACACTGGTGCGCTGATCAACGCTGTACAAAGTGTATTAAAATCAGATTGACAACGTTCCATCCATTCAAACACAGCGTTCTTTTTAACAACTCAAATAGCGTCTCCCCAATACAGCTAAAATTGGGGATAAAGTGCCAGTAGTAACCGACCATTGCCAAAAATACCTGTATGTCACACTTACTATTGCAAGTATTCATTTTGCTGATGGCCTCCACCATAGTTGGCTTGGTTTCAGCCCTTTAGAGTCTACCACAAACCCCAGGTATTCCAGCTGATCTTTGAAGAAGTTACATTTTTGAGGTTTAGTTTTAATGTTCACCTCAGCCAGCCAGCGGAATACTGCTTCTAGATGGACAAGATACTCTGAAAAAGTTCGAGAGAAAACATTAATGTCATTAAGGTATAAAAGGACAAGCAACATTTTTAGGTCCCTAAGAATAGTATCCATCGCCTTTTAAAATTAAGCTGGAGCATTACACAGCCCTTGTGGCATCCGGGTTGGTTGGAAAAGACCTTTGGATGTGATTACAGCACACTTTTCCTGCTTTGCTGGTGGCAACTCAATTTGACAGTAGCCTGAGATCAAGTCTATCGTGGAAAAATAATGGGCTCCCCCTAATTGGTCTAAAGCATTGTCAAATCTTGGAAAAGTGTATGAATCCTTTTTTGTAATACTGTTTAGCTTCCAGTAGTCTAACACTACGCAGTTGGTGCCATCCTTCTTTCTTACGATTAAAACAGGAAAAGCCTACAGGCTATTGGACAGTTCTAGAATCTCTTACTTTAGAATTTTATTGATTTCATCAGTAACAACATCTTCCACTTCCCGTGATTGGTGGATCAGCCAAGACCTTATAGGCGGATGATCTCCTGTTTCTACTTGATGGACCACCCCCAAGCACACCTAAGTCATAATTGTCAACAGCTAAAATTTCCTTATACTTCTGAAATAAAGCTAGTGCTTGGTCTTTTTGTTCTTCTAAAAGTCCAATTAAATTACTCCATGGTACCACCATTAGTACGTTGGCAGGTGTCTTGGCCGGTAGACCAAATTCATCCAATGACCCAAACTTGTATACCTGGTTGACCTCCCCAACTGGGTTCAAACGTAGATACTCTATAATCTGATGCCAGCAGATTTGAATTGGTATTTTCTGAAGATTGGCTATCAATACCTTGATCTCCCCATGGCCTGGAAGTATGATGCCTGGAGCCACGTGGGACTCAAGCCGCAATTGCTGATAAGGCCCAATGATCTCCCCATAGAGCCCAGATGGCACTTCCACCTCAAACTCAGTGTCTACTATTACTTGATGTCCAGAGGGATTGGATATAGCTCCAGCTGCTCTAAACGGTAGCCCCTGATATTCATATATCTGATGAGGAAGGGCCCGAGTTTTCCCTTTTAATCAATGGTAGCACACTGGAACCACCCCATCGCTGTAAGCAAGGTTGATTTGTCCCATATGCACTGAGCCCTTTGGCACTCCGCGGCGGTGAAATAAATTGGAGTATGTTGTCCCAAAATTGCTAGGGTCTCTTCCATCATGTCAACAACAGCATAATAGCATTTCATAAAAACAGTCCTAATCAACAGATCATAGTTGCTATTTATTAATACTACCGCTGGAGCCACAACAACAATAAATCCATAACGCAAGGGAAGCGGCTATATGCTCCCTCAGAGACTGTAGTTTCCGCTCCAGCGGTCCCATACACCATCCAGTGGTCCATGTCAGGTTTTAAAATCAACTTTGCCACCAACTCAGTGGAGACAATGTTAACAGGAGCGCCCATATAAAATATAGCTCATACTCAGGTTTTGTCTACCACAACATCACAGTAATGTGCACTCCGAGTAAGATGAATGACGTCCATTTACTATGTGTACATTCAGCAGTTCACGTTTTCCTAGGAAACTTATAATACCCGCACCGAATTTAGGGTATCCTGTAATAGCGTCCACTGGAAAGGCGACCTCTACTCCTCTTAGAGACAACGCATCTGTGAAAGTTTCTAGCTGGTCTGACGGATTTTGGTCTTATATTTGACAAGCGTAAGGCTTTGGTTGCTCTGGAAACCCTGTGTCAGCCGTTTATTTGACTTATGCTTGAATCAACACATTTACTCCCCCAGCCAGCTGTTGGTAGAAAAAATGTATCATCATACTAGGAGGCTTCTGCTGTAATCAATACATTAGATTCAGGTGGGACATATGATATAGTTGGCAGAAGTAGAGAGTCTCATCTCTATTACGCTCTGACTTTTCCTTGATAACTTTGATCCTAATGTACATAAGGGATCCATAGATTGGGGCACCAACGTCCCATGTGCCCAATACAATAGCAGTTAAAACAACTTACTTCATAGGGCCTACGTCTGTGCTTAATATAAGTTGGCCCACTAAGAAGGTTATTCCAAAGATGATGGCATAACTAGATTCACATTGGTATAATGCCTGCTGTCAATCAGCGTATTTAGGGCCAAAGCGGTAGTTGGTCAGTTGTCACTCAGCAGTTATGGGACAGATGTTAGCTGTGGTGAGTACCCTGGCAGAATCTGCATCGAATGGTTGATTCCCCTCACATGGTTAGGGTTGGCCACGGCGACAGCGTGAATCTGCTTGATATTGGGTGGAGGGGAAATTACAGCTAAGAGATGTAAAACTGAACAAGTTTAAGAAGAGGTATATCGTCCTCCAACAATGGGGCTATAAAATTTTAAAGCTCGGGGTATGGTTTCACCACAGAGGACATTGCAATACATACATCAGCTTCAAATAAAATCCCTGCCTCAATAAACACATGAGCTTCCGCCATAAATCGCTCAGCAGATGCGGTGAGGGTCTCATTTTGCTGAAACCCAATGGTCAAGAACTCAGCTTTTTGGCAACATCTTTGCAGTTCTGCCAAACAAAAGCAGCACCATCTCCTTGACTTCTTGGTATTTTAAGGAACTATCTGGAATGTAATAAACAACTTGATCAGCACTTCCAACATCCAAGGTGGAGATCAACAGTTTTGCCCTTTTCCAGTCCGAGGCTCCTTCAGTTGCAAACTCAAATTGTCAAAAGAAACCATAAATATATCCTTCTTGATCAAATGGCGGCAGCTTTTCACTGCAAACTTCTTGGAGCAGCTCATCTTATTTTATGAGCACTGTGTCTAATGCAAGTTTCAACTCCTCATATGCAACGGCCCCATCATTTTGTGCAGATTCCTTATCAAAGCAGCCTGAATGCGACATAGCAGGTGACTGAGTTTATATTATTTTATAACTGATCAATGGGCCCCCTGTAGTGAGCACCACTGTTGTAATTTGGCGGAATCATTGAGATACGCCGTAAGGGGTTTTGCACAGGGCTTATTCCACTGAGCAATAGGACCAATGTTAGATGATCGTGGCCTTTGAAAACAACAAAATAAACTTAATTTAATAATTGGAGCACTTGCTCCCGCTACACTATTTTTTTAATATAATAAACCACAGCAGATTCTGCCGTTTAGCTCACTCTATCTTCTTTTAACCACTTCCTCCTCTTAATCGCCCATTTTGCTTATATTACAGCTGCTTCAGAAGATACCACTATCATAGCTTGGACTATTTGGTTCCACCAATTCTCCTCATTATGGCTTGTTATTCTTTAGTTCTATATTGCCTAAATTGTAGGCGAGTTACATCGATGAATCCCCCCCTTGGGTTGGGACCATCTAGTACTAAAAAAATAAATTGTAGGCGAGTTTATTCAAATTCGTTGAATGTTAACATCGCCCTATCGCCTTATTTAGAGGTGATCAAATAATAAACCCATTATTTCCCAATAATGCCTCATCTCGTGGCACTCGAATAATCATAATTGATATCATTTTGGCAAATTCTTCCCAAACCGTCCTAACTGTCCCAAGATTATCATACAGTCATTTTTGGAATCTCAACACATGTTTATGGGAAAAGATACAAATTTGATGCATTGTGTTTCAGTATGTTTGAGATTATCAACAAGATGGTGACGGATGCCTACTCCATCAAGAACCTAGGATGGAAGAATAGTAAATCAAGTACATGCTAATTATTTAAAGCAATGGATCAATAAATAATTACTGAATAAAGTGTTCTAAAGGACTGCTGAACTATTAAGATGCTTATATCTTGTGATTTGGTAAAGTCTAAAAAAAGGACCGCTGAACTAAACTAGAGGGTTAAGTTTTAAAAAAGTAAGACCTCTGAACCATATAAAAATGGTAAATATAAGTATACCTAGGATCCAGTTTGGGGGAATAAAATAAAAAGATGGACCACAAAACCAAAAAAGGTCAAGTCCCATGGAAAAAAGAAGAAAAAAAATAAAAGATTGATAAAAATATTAAGAAAAGAATATTATTAATAAACGCATAAGAAAACCAATATACCTTTAATAATTTTTTCGCCCTATTGATTGTCCTCAATTGGGGATGATTCCGCCTATGTTGCCTCTTGGGGAGGGAGGATGGATTGCAGTAGGAGCAAAAAACCATTGAAATTTATGTGAAATTGGACGCTAGCAAGGGCTAGACCTACATGATACCAAGTTCATTGAGAGGATGCAGATCACTGTAAGAAAGTGACTAGGAGAAGAGAAATTAAAATGTTAAGATGCCAAACGTGATACCCCAGAGCGGGGAGGGAAGCAACTGTAAAAGAAGAGACAGTTGGAAAATAACTTTGAGTAATATCAATATGGTACCAGAGCTTGAAGATTGATCTTGAGCACTTTCCAAGAAGCTTTGTCAAGAACACCAGACATATGGGCTGGCAACAAGCATGGGATACTAAGAGGTGGTTAATGAATCATGCCCCATATCAAAGCCACCAGTGGAAGATACTGATGGGATTTGCCAGAAATGAGATAGTCATGCAAGGAGCAAATGCCATCCTGCAAGCAATGACTATGAGCTTTTTGGAAGGTGAAGCAGAAAGAGCAATGGAAGATGGGAGAGGCTGGAATCTTTGTGGCCCAACTTTGAAGAACTTGACCAGCAAAGCGAAGAGCATGGGCTGCAATATCCCAATCTAGGATGTTTTCAAGATTGGAATAATTCAGAGCTATGGACAAAGCCTCAGTGACTAGGCCCTTAATTCTGCATAAGGGAGATTGAAATATACCCTGTTGCCAATGGTTAGTTAGATGGCAAAGACAGCTGGCTTGTAATATTGACTGAGTCAGGAGAGGAACTTTGGAAGCAGTCTGATCTGGAAAGGAACGTTTGATTGGGAGTGGAGGGAATTTCTTCAGGAAGTTTTATGAGGATTTTAAGAGTATCTGAAAAGGAGCCAAATCCAGAAGAGTTTCGATATCTAACTCAGGAATCAATGCCAGAGGAAGGATTGGCCATGAGGTGTTCGAGACAATTGCTAACCTGGTTTCAGTGGGGTTGGTTACTGTTTCCAGTAATTCTACGGAAGGACTAGCTATTGGTACTTGACTAGGAGTATGAGTCCTGGAAGGACCATAGAATAGGTTACAGCGTGCAGATCAACTCATCCACTGGAAAAGCTATTGAGCAGATGTTGGTACCAAGACTTGAAATTCAACATATGAGCTTGACAATAGGGGGGATGTCAGACTTATATGATAGTTGACATTATGCACTCTGAAAACAATTAAGCTCCAATTTTGTAGAAATTATTATCAAACTTAATGGGATAAGCTATCCAGAGAAGAATTAAGAATGATATGAGCTAAGAGGTTATGAAGAGAAATTAACAAGGGCGAACATAAAATGATTATTCTTAATTGAGCCATGAAACAAACATTGATGGTAAGAGTCTTTCAAGGAGGAGGAGAAAATTGGGAAATTGAGAACTCCAGATTAAGAATCCTAAGTATGACAGCGGGTCATATGCCCTGTTGGGGGGAAAACTGGATCCTGGGATTGATATCGTCATGAATAAATTGATCAGACCAGCAAAACAGAAGATCATGGGGACTGCACTCTTAGTAGGCGGTAGCTGAAGAAGATGAAGAGAGCTGCATGCCAAAGGTCATCCTGAGCAGCATTGATTATTGAAGGATTGTACTCCACTTGAACAAGTGAAGTATTTGACTAAATGTCTGAAGCAGTGTTCTCCTGACTCAATCCTTTTCTTTCTGGAAATCTAGACAAGAGGGGGGATGTGTTGGGATTTTTGCCCTTATTACCAGATGACTAGTTTACAAGGGATCACTAGGGGATAATTCCATAATGTGAAATGAATTATATATTATTGGCCCTGGTTTTGATTTTTTTATGTTTGGGTGGTTTTAGGTTATTTGCCTGTGCAGATCGTTTCAGATCAATCCAGATGAATGCTTGAGATCTTGTCAGGCAGAGTTGCCAATGAATCAGGGGCATCTGATAGTTTAATTACTATTAGGTATAATGATTGGGATTGGTCAGGTTTCATCATTAACTGATTGTTAATTAAAGGATTAAGTTGTGAGGAGAGTGATTCTGCCTGCAACTAGTGAATCGTTATATTGGTCCATGACCTGCCTTAATGGGTAACAAGTCCCATTACCTAAGCAGGTCGCTTGCCAAATATGGTTGGTTTGCTTGGATTGAGAGGGAAACATTAGGGACACGTTTTCTTACTAGTTCCGTTTTAGATCTTAAGGGATGTCTAATGACAGAATCCTAGTCAGGATGGGGAAGACCATTGCTGCTGAGCCAAAGATGGGTAATTCAATGGCAACGGCTGCCATTGAATTAAGGAGACGCCAACTGAGGGTTGGGCGCCAAGTTTACTTTAAATTTCCTAAAGAATTCACTAATAAAAAAGTCACATTTTGGAAGAGAAAAGATGGCTCAACTCTCAATTTGTTTTCACCCATCCTGTGGTTGATACAGGTGATAAGGAATTAATTGTCAAGGTGAACCTAGATTCTTGTATGGCAGGAGGCCAGATGAAAGAAAACTAATTACCAGAGTATTATCTCCGTATACTTTAGCAGAATTTATTTGAGTTTTCTCTTTCTCAAGGAAATTACTGCTGTGTGCTTCAATTGGGAGAATCTTTTGAATAAAAAGTAAGGATCTGAGCAGGGATCCAGAGAAGAAGCTGAATTGAATTGGGGATTACTGCTGACTGTGTGTCACAGAGAAATTGTAAACAAGGATCTGAGCATAGATTGAGTTAGTCGGTACCAGGGAACAAATCCCTATTTAGGACATCATAAGTACTTTGAGAGGAAATACTGGCTAAGCATTGGACCAAATTCTAGTACTAAAACTCAACTACGTATAATAGTCGCCGTACTGTTATCAATATATCAACTAATATCATACAAGGTGGAGAATTGCACAAAACCTGAACCTGTGCAGTTGATATATTTATAGGAGTTATTGTTTGAGAATAATCAGAAACCCTATAAATTAACACCATCTCCTGTATGATTTTTATATTTGCTGTTTGAATTAAATTTTAGTAACTAATGTTATTGTTATGGGAAAGAAAAGCCCATCAGTACCAATCTTAGTAATATTAAGTTAGTGTTTTTGGGAGGGGTTTCATCTATAATTTAAGGAATTAACCCTACAGTTGAGCATTTCTTAACATTACCCACCCAAGAAGAAACCTAGGGAAAGACTTCTAGTGCCACACATGGACAGAATTATATGTGATATGTCTGGTATCATTTTTGATAAAGTACTTGGTTCCTCTTTTCATGACAACAGTCATAAATCTCTTTCAGACATCCTGCAACTTCTTTGGTTATCCTCGCACATATGATAGAACTTTATCTTCTGTCCCACCTCTATTATGGCCAACTTGTATTTTGGTCACTTTTTTTGCTATCTCCTTAAGTGACAGCATGATAATAATGCTTATATACAACTGAATTCACTACCTCCTCCACTAACTCTTCTTATTATCTTCTCAGAGGTAACTCTTCCTATCCGCGTCCATCATTGGAGCTAACAAACTTGATAAGGCGGCTTCTCCTCAATATAACTCTTTAAATGGAGAATCCCATTAGTCCTGTGGCAGCTTAATTAGTAATTAAACAAGGTTTACGGCTAAAAAAATGTCCCAATTGGACCTGTTGTTGAATGCAAAGTTTTTAGATTGAAGCAAGTCTAATTTTATACTTTGATTATTATGTTAGTATTGGTATATACAGCATGGCGAGCTGCTATTTTAATCTTACTAAGTGCATCAAGGTTCTCACAAAATCTTGTCATAAGTTCGTTCCATTAATGGAAAAAAATATCTGAAGAAGTCTGTAGAGTTATGTCCTGTTTGTATGAATACTTGGTACTCTCTTTATAATTCCTTGACTCATCTCATTTCTGTCAACTTGATAACTTGATCTATTACTACAATTATAACCTAAATTCCGCTTTAGGAATTTGGTAATGGTCCAAAACATCAAAGAAAACATTAAGAAATGGCGCTTGTATGGACAGGAAGATATTTAAACTTCTTTTGGAGAGGCTTATATTGGGCGCATTCAATGCAGAGCTACAAAACCTGACCGATATTGTCTAGCATGGCCTCCAAGTAATATCTCCTGGAGTTGCTGGTACGTCTTCTTTAGCCATTTGTGGCCTATTAGAAGGTGTCCTTCCATATAAAATCAATCATTTGCTTGGCTTCACATAAGATAACCTGTTCTCCTGCACTTTTTTCTCTAGCTGTCCATCTCAGAATGTAGTGACTCTGGAACAGGTCTTCATTATCTTCTTTACAGCATCACTTTATTCTTCATATTCCTATTTGTGTTTTCCTATAAGTCCATAGATTCTATTGCTCTCATGGGCTTGATAAATGGAAAACAGGTAACCAAAATAATCCATCGACATTACAATAATTATCTAATACTTGGTTTAGAATCTCAAAATCATTTAATTGCAGCTGAACGGCACATCTTGTAGTCATTCATCATTGTATTTCTAGATTTTTAACCATCTAAAAGAGACGTGATCCATATTAATTCTAAAATGTAAGCCATAAATGTAGTGACAGAAGTGACATACTGCTCTGATCACCGCTAGGCACTCTTAATCTGTAATAATATAGTTTTGCTCTGATCTGGTAAATTTCTTTAGTATAGTCTCAATTTTGTTCTGCAATATTTTCATTGAACTGTCCTATAATGGCGCTTATAACCATTCTGATTGCGTCTTTATAAAATTGGAAGGTCGTCACTAAATCTGTCTATATCAAGATTAAGTCTTCCATTAGTTTATGCTTTAGAAGATTGAAGGCTTTTTCACTCTCTTTTTCCAACTGAATGATAACTCTTGTTGAATAAGTGCATGAGTGATTTGCAATGTCTATAAAGTTTGGCACAAATTGGCGGTAGAACCCACTGTCCAAGAATACTTGAACGTCTCTCAATCACTTTTTAATAACTTATGATGGCAATAGTATCACATTCTCTTACTTGGGGCTTGAATTTCACTTTAATTCACTTCATGAACGTGTAGATCATATTTGGCTCTTCAGAACTAAGCACTTGCTTCTATTAAGCTCGATTCTGTTCTCTCTTACCAGGTAAAATCTTTCAGGCGTGAAGATGATCCTTAAACGTCTTTCTAAACACCAAGATATCTTTCAAATAAATGATCACACTTAACATCATCACCATTTTAAAAAATTGAACATTTTTCTTTATAACGTAAATGATGCATTTCACAAGCCTTCTGGCATGTGTTAGTTTGGCCAGGCCTTAACTAATGAGAAGAGCACCTTTCTCTTAGTCTTCTGGTGACAGTTTCATCTACCAGTATTGCTTGCCAAGTTCATAGTTGATAAGTAACATGATCCTCCAAGCTGTTTTTAAGCATCATCAATTTGTGATAGGGTATATGCCTTTTTTTATCAGAACATTCAATCTTAGGTAGTACATAATTATGCGTTGAGTCCCATCCTTCACTCTAAACAGCAGATGGGCGACGCCCGGGGACTATTGGAGTGACATACCAAGGCCATATCCATATAATTGCTGTAGTTCTTTTTATAATGACTTTTTGTTCTTGGAATAGTGGTATGGCTTTGATTGGAATGGAATGGAGATCCCTGTGTCCATCGTGTGAGCTCCTCTCAGCACATTCCATGATCTTTAGGTCTGCTGCTGAAAGAGTCTAATTACTGATACAAGGATTCATTGAGTTCATGCTCTTGCAGTAAGTCTAACACTTGCATCCTAGTATCTTTAATTCCAACGATAGGATGAACTTGGTATGTATTGGCGTATTAATGCATCGTTGTTTTAGCTATTATTTGACCCTTATTAATCTTTACAGGGTTACTTACTATGTTTCCAGAAGAACTTTTATTTCCCCTTGATAGGTAGAATCATAAAACCAGGCATCACTCTGAGTTTTCGTTCTCTATCCCTTTAGGTCAGTATATTTAATCATCGTCTGTTCAGGTATATTGATTATGATGTCAATCAGCATTACCTTCTGTTCTTCAAGGTGTAAGTTATCACTTCATTGGTTTGAAAAGGACTAAACATGCTCTTCTTCTATTGTTATCTGTAGCTGCTAGCTCCTTTGTCTTTTGGGTATAGTTGACTGGATAAATGGAATGCTTTATTTTAATAAAAAATACTCGCTTCTTTTGTTCCTTTTTCACTTCATCTTGGATTACATGTGGGTTCTGGTAGTTGAGAAGAATGATTGAACTCTGGTTGAAATTAATAATTCCTCTAAAATCAACTAGGAACTGATTTCATATGTGGAAGTTATTTTGGTTGTTCTTAATCAACACACCCAGAGAAGACTAGATAATTTTTCCTAAATCTAAAAGGGATAATGCGGAACATGCCTTTACTAGTTTAATTGACTAGTCCCAGAACATCTGAACTTGGCATGGTAATTGAGCTTGGTCAAACTTCAAACACTTAATTAGCTTAGAAGTTCAAATGTTAATTTGAGAGCTGGTGTACAGTACTTCTAAGACTTTATATTTATGCATGGCGGCTTCCACTTTTGGAGTCCTTTTCTTCTAATCATGCTAGCATTATTAATGACACTGACTGTATTACTGAATCCTTCTAACTCCTCAGGAAAGCAGGACTCCTAAAAATCCTTGTGTGACGCTTTATCACTCAATTAAAATATTCTAATTAGGGGTATTTACAAAATTCTCACCATCAGTGATACTGTCAGAAATCTGAGTAAACTTAGAAGCTTGAGATATGAAATAATGCTTAGCAGGAACAAAATCTCTTGATTAGGTCTGAGGCATGCAGGCACAACCACTTCACTTGGAGCTTGGATGACATAGTAACCTGAATTGACCCATTACCCAGAGTCCTCTTCATTTATTCTGTTAGTGGGGTGTATGACCTAATTACCTGATCCTGCGACCTCCTCTTTAGGTTCATCTTTCTTTTCTTACTTTAACTTATTGGAACTTCTCCAGGTGTATTTCTTGCTGAAAATTGTTAAATATAAACTTGGGGAACTTGGGTACTTTTGTTATACTGAGTGATAAGCCTTATCATTAGGTTTATCATTGCGACACTGAGCGTCATAAATGGCAATTCAATTGGGGTGGCGTTGCTGATTGTTATGTTGGTCCAATTTATTGACTCCCTGTTGCAAGCGGCTCTGACGCCAATCAATGCCTCCTTAATGGCCTTCAGAGATCAAGCGGGTCTCAAGGCCAAAGTCATGTGCATCAGGAGTTGTTAATCTGCTTCAAACAAATTAAGCAAGATGGTTTTTGTGGTGACTAGGTCCAAGCTCTATTCGTCTGCTTCTGTTGTGCCTTCAAGTAAAACCAGTTTGCTTAGTCCAATGTTGTTTCTAACTTCAATATTCTTGTGGTGAGAAATTAAAACTTCACATTTTTTATGCCCTGAGAATTATAAAACTTGGTTATAATATCTCTTGAACTTCAGCCCAAGTGTGATGGGGGCAAAGTGTAGCTTTTAACACCTCCTTTGCTTCTCAACTCATACATCCTTGTATATGGAAAAATTTTCTGTTTGTCACTGTCTCTGTCCAAGCTGTTTTTGTACAACTAAAGATTTTTGGGTATTGTTTCCTTTCGAGATGTGAATTGTTATTTAGTACAGGAAGAAATTGAGGTCTTCTTCAGGTTTAATTTGACTTGTTGATTGTACTACTTCACTGGTGTATTAGTACTAATGGTGCGTCCTCTTAAAGTTAACGGTCTAAGAGGAGGTAGATGTCACACTTTCATGGTGTTCTGGTCCTGTTTCAGCAATCTAACTGGTCTCAATGCAATCCAGATAGGAAATATTAAGCTTAGGCTCCTTATATTTTAATGTTCTGACTCAAAGAACATCAACATTTCTCTCACTTATGTCATATCCAAACCTCAGTTATTTCCTGTGTAGAAGTAAATATAATTTTTTAAATCAATAATCAAGGGGTTATATGCATCTTCAAATGGTTGATCATCTGGTACATACTCTAAATTTAAATCTTCTGAAAGTTCTTCTCCATGATACACTTTGTCTGATATCGTCTCAGTACTTACCACTATCTCTGAGATGCCCCTTATAGTGAGAACAAGTTAATGCCAATTTGGCCAGCTTGCTTAGGTGTTGCGACGTTTGGGATTGAGTAATGACAATTATTTATCTATTTGTTCACAGGGTGCACCAACAGTCAAAATAGTGGGTCTATTCTTAAGTACATACGCTATTTTTAATATATCCAATTGTGTCCAATTGTTTTGAAGTCTTGTAATTGTGCATAACGTGGGCTATTCAAGAGCATACTGGTACTCTCTTAACCTCTTCTGACATCTGAAGCAAACTATGAACCTTATATCAATATAAAGTTATTTGCCGTTATTAACACCAAATAAATATGTCACTGGTAAATGATTATTTTATGAAAAAACGATTTTATTAAAAAAATAGACTATATATAGTACTTGGGATTTTGGGTGGTTAAAGTAGGATCTGATCTATATCAATCAAGTTTTTATCATAATGCAAGTAGACTTTTGCTGCTCGGTTTTAGTCCCACTGGAGTCCATTTCTAGATCTCTAGATCAACTATAAATCTTAAGTTTATTGGAGCTCTGGTATGCTTGTGGTCAATTTTCATTCTGCTCTGTTTATTTCTGGTACCCTTGTAACCCTTGTAGATGTTGTGGCTGCTTAGATATAAGATTAGTCTCTATAGACTAACCTTAAAAATTGATTTTCTTCACTTTAGTTAATATTAACTTTGCTCAGCTTGGTATTGTTGACAATTACAAGTCAGTTTTTTATAAGAGCATTTTGGATGAAATTAGAAATAATATAGGCCAAAAGATCAAGGCAAATTCTCAGTGAGACCCCTCAAATTGGAGCATTATAATTTCCCCCACTCCTTGTCCAAATAGACCTACATCAGTTGCAGGGTTATGCCAAATTGTCAGCAGAATCAGGAGCATTTAAAGGCACCTCCCCATCTTACAGCTTATTCAGTAAAACCTACACCGCGGATACTGGCCCCTTTTATAGGGTTGGAGGGGGTCCTGCAAAGTTAAAATACTATCCCGCCCAATGGTTAGTAAAATATTAAAACCTTACCTCACGGATTTATCCTACCTGCCATCGCCCTTCATTGGTTATTCCATCAAATAAGGCAGATCTCAAGAGCTCAAATAGGGTGTAAACCATATTCCCATATTTGTTCATTAATAGCCTGATCCAAACTTCAAGCCTTGACACAATTAAATATTAAGCACTGCATTATTGAGAGGGTTCATTTTTTACCCCACCAATTCACTAATAAAACATTTATAAAATTAGATCTCTTTTCTAGTACATAAACCTCTCATTTTATTCTACTGGTGGCTCTAAAAACCCATTTTTTACTATAAAAGTTGGGAATTATTATACTCCTGTTTCTGCTGAATTGTCAAATCCTGTGCAATTAGCACCATCGTTACTACCGCCAGGATTTTTAAAGTGGTGATCACCACTGGGGGCCTGTACACCAAAATAAAACTTATTAAAAAATGGAGATTGGTGAGAAATCTAACACTCACAACCACCCCACTTTATCTGAGTCCATATAGCTGCATTAGAACTACAGCTAGCTAGTGCATTGTCCCAAATAAAAATCTCAAGCAGCACCCCTCTCAAAAGCCTTTATGGAGCCTCTTTAACATTCATAAACCCATTTCAGGGGACAAGATTACCCCAGGCGAGGGCAGTATTGCATCCTTCCTCTTTGTGCATGAATCCGCGATCTGAGGAGCAACTGACCAGCAAAAACTCAAAACTATCCTTCTTTGCTTGAGTCATTTGGCTCAGTAGATAATGGTTCCTTATATGGCCGCACTTAGCACCTGAGCGGATGTTAAACAAGCGCTCATTGAAGAATTTGACTCCCCACAGAGTTTGCAATGGCAAAAACAGGCATTTATGTGCCTTAATTTGCAAGAGGGAGAATTAATCCCCTCTTTTGTTGAGTGATTCTATAGTAAAGCTCAACCTCTGTGCTTGCCAAACTGATACCTCTAGATGATGCTATTGCTGCTATCATGGCTGGCTTGGCGTCTTATGCGTATTTAGCAATGCATTTCTCTGCAGTCAAGCGCACCTTCTTAATGGTATGGGATATCAAAGAAGCTTTGCTAGTAGTGACTGACTTTCATGCATTAAACTTATGCAAAGAGCTCTAAGAAGAGAATCAACTATGACCACTCCAGTCTCTTCTATGGCTGTCTCCCTCTGGAACCCTGCTTCTTCATAGGTGCAGCAACAAGACGATCCTCCATCATGTGAGGATAGCCAGAAAATACTGGCAGTTATGGTCAGCGCTCCCCTCCAGCGTCAGTTTCAAAAACTCAGCCGGTGAAATAGTTTACCACTTTGCCTTGTTCTCCTCCTCTTTTCAGAGCGGTCTAATAAGGTGGATCAAATATTACGTCCTTCCAAGCCACTGTCTCAATCCCCCTAAGTCTAACCTCAGGTTTACCCTAGCTCAAAACTTGTAGTCATGGGGCAGCCTAAAACTGTCACTTCCTAGGCAAAAGTCAAAGTCATTATAATTTAACGCCACCCCTAAAAGTCATTAAGGTGAAGAGAGTAACCTCAGGACCTATCCTGCCATAAGGGAATCCCTAAACTTACCTCAAAACAGATGGACACCTTGATGTATATTGATAACCCCTCTAATGATAAGTCAGAAGGGGGTTGTGAAGATGTTGGTCATTATGATTAAGAGCTCCAGGTGAAGTGGGGTACCTGACAGGTTGAACCTGAAGAGAGTAGATATGACTAGGATTCTCTGTAAAACTTATCTGCGTCAAGTGTTGAGGGGTTTTTAAATTATTTACACGGCCAGTGACGCTCACTAGAACATTGCCAAACTAATATGATCTACCCAGTGTGTCATACCCTGCAGTCAATCTAAGAGAGGTACCATGAAACTGCAGCAAAAATTGCCTATATCTATGTTTAAAAGAGGTCCTCGCTCTCTCCCAACTTGAGTGAAACCTTGACCAAAGTGGAAGTCGTCATTAATGGGGTTGGTTAAGCCTATCCTTGACATTGGTCCCCGGTGATTTTGAGCCAACCAAACTTATTAAATAAAATTAAGCTGGATCCTACCTTGACTATGACCAAGAATTTGGAACCGCAGGACCAAATAACATCCGCATCATTAGGGTGTAAACTTCTCTGCCCATTCATTTTGGGAAGCTCATTTTTGTCAGTCCTATTGGTGGCCTTGGCCATTAATACCTATGATCTACTCATTGGGACTAAGTCTATGCTAGAATATAAAGGTGTTATTAACTTTAAGCAGGGCTATCTCTCAATTCTTAACTATGAGGCTCCACTGATTTTGACTAATGAGGAGCTTAATAAAAAGATACGCTTGCACTGTTAGTACCACTCCTCAGCCTTATCCCTACACAATACAACGTCAGGACGCAACACCAAGAAGTTGCCTCCATCAGTGGACGCAATCAAGGGAATTCCTTTTATGAATCCAAAGAGATAGTAATAAAAGTGGGTGAGCAATATGTAATTAACACTAAAATTACTCTGCAAATCCCCCACAACTGTTTATTGCACCTAACCAGCGTTGAGAGTGTTAGTCCCTTAGTGCTCAGAGTACTACCAGGCGTATTGGACACGGCCTATCAGTGATCCATCAATCTCATTCTGGTAAGCCTCAACCTGAAGAATCTGGTTGTAAAAAAGCACCAGGCGATTGAAAGAGGCCTGCTGATACATATGAGGGTATCAAGCAAGTCCACTGTTTTGGGTCTATAGCTGATATGGGCTTACCCGCTGACCAATCATTAGTACATTGTCTACCATTCATATCTCTGAGGAACTAACCTCAGCTGAGCTTGACAAAGTACAAACCCTACTTGAGGCTAATAGCTACATTTCTACAAATCTGACGCTGACTATGAGCACATGAAGGGTTGGACTCATACTATTGATGTTGGGGAGGCTCGACCCATCTGCTCTAAGCCTTACTGCAGATCAAAAGTTGAGGAGCTACAGAAGTTACAGAGCTTAACAGTTGCTGGATGCTGGGTTCCTGGTGCCATCCCATAGTCCTAGTCATCCCCTCTTCTACTTATAAAGAAAAAAAAATGGAGGTCATTGAGTAGTTATGGACTACCATAAACTGAACAACCTCACCAAGAATTACAGCTACCCCATCCCTCATATTAACGACGCTCTGGCCCAACTCTTTAGTCTATGTTCTCTTCTGCCATGGACTTGACTAGTAAATATTGGCAGATAGGCCTTTCTCCACAGTATCCATAGAAGTTCACCCTCAAATATAGCGAGGGCCTATTTATAACCCACTTGGTTACCCTCAAGGGTTAGGCAATACGCCTTCCACCTTACAGCGGTTGTTGGAATATATTCTTCGGGATACAAGCTGAGCTTTGAAATTGTCTATCTCGATGGTATCACAGTTTTCTCCAAGACCTCCAATGAGCACCTCATACACCTAGAAAAAATGTTTCAAAGTTTTCGGGCATTTAACATCAAGATAAAGCCCTCCAAATGTAAACTTTTTTAAGAAGTTGGATTTCCTTGGGCACGCTAACTCTAGAGATGGGATTTAAACCCATTAAGACAAGATGGAAGCGATATCAAAGATGCCTGCACCCAAAACCCTTTGCGACATACAGGTATTTTTGTTATGATAGGGTACTATCATTAATTCATCCCCAGATTCTCTCAGCTCAGTGAGCCCCTCGTATGCTCTTAGCTAAAAATACCCCCTTTTATTGTGGTGCTGAACAAAAAAGCCGCATTTGAGACCCTGAAAACTTGCTGCAACA